>ML430431.1:83933-130805 GCA_005239525.1 Nicotiana knightiana | reverse complement strand
ATTTAGCTATATATTTAGTTTTGTTTTTGTGTGACTTGTCTTCTTTTCCTTCGGGGTTACTATTTTTGTTTGTGAATTGACTATAGGTATAAAAAGTGGCTCTCAACAATGATCCTCTCGAAAATTTACCATTGGGGGAGGAAGTGGACTATGACCAAGGTGATGAGGTTCATCCCAAACCTCAAGAAAATAGGCGAGGCCGACCGCCTCATGATAATGTTCCCGTCCCCCCACCTACACCAAGAGTGGCTGCACACCAGGTGTTGCCGAATGAAGGTTACACAAGTGCCATAGTCCTGTCCCGCATTAGGGAAGGTGACTTCCAAATCACCAATGTGATGCTTACATTGCTTGAGCAACGGGGATTCTTCACCGGGGCTCTGAGTCAAAATGTGTACAAGCACCTCAAAGGGTTTGTGGATACTTGTTGGGGGAGCAAACAGACCAACATCTCCGACGATGCGCTGAGGTTGAGGCTATTTCCCTTCTCTCCATGGGGAAAGGCATTGTATTGGATAGAAAGATTTCCCAACCATTCCATCCATACATGGGATGAGTTGGCGGAAAAATTCATTGCCAAGTTCTTTTCTCCGGGGCATATGACTAGACTTCAGGACGAGATTCTAGCATTCAAGCAAGAACGCAATGAGCCTTTGCATGAGATTTGAGAGAGATACCTTACCATGGTTAAAGAGTGCCCGGATAATGATATGACTGAGGCCATGATCTAACAAACCTTCTACAGGGGGATCAACACTACAAATCAATGTGTGGTCAACCAACTCGCCGGTAGGAATCTCATGATACTGCCATATACCAAAGCGTGTGAAATCTTGGATGAAATGGAGGATACTTCCTCGGTATGCAAAGTAGAGATAATGTTCCTCAAGGTGACCCAAATGCGATTCACTTACATAAGGAATTGCATGATCATGGGCAAGCGATTGCCAAGTGCCAAGTTGACAACCACAATGAATCAATTGGCCAAAGCTCAACTTCAACAAGTTCAAGGTCCTAAGCAAGTGAATACAATGGAAGGTGTGAATATGATGATGAAAAAAAGAAAGCAAAGAGGTCAACAAGTGCAAAACCGTGCGTATTAATTTGTACAAGATGATAGTGGGTTTGACCAAGTTGATTCGTACAATGAGCAAGAAGAAGAAGTGCAATATGTCAACAACTACCAAGGGCAAATGAATAATTCTCAAGGCCCGAATCAACAACAATGGTGTTCTCAAGAAAACCAAGGAAATTGGAACAATAAAAACCACCAAGGCAATTGGAGTGGTGGTAACAACAATCAAAGAAATTGTAACAATAACAATAATCAAGGCAATTGGAATAATCAAGGCAATAAAAGAAATTGGGGTGGCAACAATCAAGGATACTTTGGAGGCAACAACCAAGGGGGTTGAAATAATAATAACCAAGAAAATCTAGGGTCGGGGTTTCAAAGGCCCCCGATGTATCAACAACCAAGCAACCCGCATCCTTATCCGTCCCATGGTTTTAGCTCGTCCAATAATGAGATATGACGGATTGAAAATATGTTCAAACAAATGATGGAGAAAAATGCCGGCTCCGATGCTCAACTAGCCTTTCACAACACTTCAATCCAAAATTTGGAGGTTCAATTAGGGAAAATCTTGCAAGCTTTAAACACTCTTTCTAAGGGGCACTACCTAGTGATACGGTGGTGAACCCGAAGGGTGAGAAAAACACGGGACATGCCATGGCCGTAACCACACGGAGTAGAAAAGGTAGGGAGGCAACAACCTCAAACCAAATAAGAGTTGTGGATGATGATGTGGTGATTCAAGAAGATGAAATTCAAAGAAATGTGGTGCAAGCTAATGAAGAAGTGAGAATTGATATTGATGAAAATGCGGAGACACAAGAAGAAGTGAACCCGTCTAGAGAACACATGATTGACATACCAGAACCAGTAGTGCCAAAGGCTAAAGCACCAATGCCAAGGCCTCCTCATCCATACCCTCAAAGGTTCTCCAAGAAAAATAGTGGGAACCAATTAAAGAAGTATATTGACATGATAAAGAGCTAATCCATTAATGCACCACTAGTTGAGGCGTTAGAACAAATTCCCGGTTATGCAAAGTTCATGAAGGATTTGGTAACAAAGAAAAGATTAATGAATTGTGAGACTACCAAGACGACACATCAAGTGAGTGCTATTGTGCACTCAGTGGCTCCAAAATTGTAAGATCCTTGCGCTTTCACAATCCCTTGCACTATTGGGAGCGGCGACTTTGCCAAATCTCTATGTGATCTAGGGGCGAGTATCAACTTGATGCCCTACTCGGTGTTTATAACTTTGGGAATTGGGTAACCAAGACCCACATCTATGAGGTTGAAAATGGCGGATCGTACTATGAAGAAACCATTGGATATTATTGATGATGTGTTGGTTTGTGTTGATAAGTTCATCCTTCCGGCGGACTTTGTGATTCTTGATTGCGAGATGGACTATGAGGTGCCTATTATCTTGGGTAGACCTTTCCTTGATACGGGGAAGGCTCTTGTTTATGTGGAAGCCGGTGAGATCACCTTCCGAGAGGCGATGAAAATGTGGTTTTCCATGTGTGCAAATATATGAGGTAACCAAATACCAATGAAGTTTGTTCGTTTGTGGACTTAGTGATCAAAGTGACTGTTAATGATGCTAGTGCGGTGATGAATGTTGATGATACCTTGGAAGCCGTATTTCTTAATCATAATGATGATGAGAAGGAAGGTTATGTGGAATGTGTAAATGCATTGCAAGGGATGGGGTCGTACACTTATGAACCCCAGAAATTGTCCTTAGATCTTGAGAACCGGAAGTCTCATCCAGCAAAGCCCTCAATCGAGGAGCCTCCCACTTTGGAGTTAAATCCATTGCCTCCACATCTCAGGTATGAGTTTCTTGGACCATGTTCTACTTTACCTGTTATTCTTTCCTCTTGCTTGACTAACGTGCATGTAGATTCTACTTTGGCGGTGCTCCAAAAGAGGAAGAAATCTATAGGATGAACATTAGCGGATATTCGGGGTATAAGCCCCACCTTTTGCATGCACAAGATTATTTTGGAGGAGGATGCCAAGCCCTTTATTGAACATCAAAGAAGATTAAATGAAGGAATGCCAGAGGTGGTGAAGAAGGAGATCATAAAATGGTTGGATGCCAGGGTTTTTTACTCCATTTCTGATAGCTCGTGGACCTCTCCGGTGCAATGTGTCCCAAAGAAAGGGGGCCTGACTGTGGTAACAAATGACAAGAACGAGTTGATCCCTGCAAGAAAGTTCACTGGATGGAGAGTGTGCGTGGACTATAGGAAGCTCAACAAAGTCAATCGGAAAGATCATTTCTCGCTTCCATTTCTTGATCAAATGTTTGATAGGCTGGCCGAACGTGCTTTTTATTGCTTCCTCGCTGGATATTCCGGCTACAATCAAATTCTTATTGCACCTGAAGACCAAGAGAAGACTACTTTCACTTGTCCCTAAGGTAATTTCACATTCTCGCGGATACCATTTGGGTTATGCAATGCACCAACGACTTTTCAACGGTGTATAATGGCCATCTTCACCGATATGGTGGAGGATTTTCTTGAGGTCTTCATTGATGACTTTTCCATGGTGGGGAATTATTTTGATGATTGCTTGAACAACATAGACAAGGTATTGTCATGATGTGAGGAAACAAACTTGATTTTGAATTGGGAGAAATGTCACTTCATGGTCGAGGAAGGAATTGTCCTCAGTCACAAAATTTCAAAGCATTGTATTGAGGTCGACAAGGGCCAAAATTAAGGTGATATCCAAACTCCCACCCCTACATATGTGAAGGGAGTGAGGAGCTTCTTGGGTCATGCGGGGTTCTATCGCTGATTCATCAAGGAGTTTTCTAAGGTGGTAAACCCCTTGTGTAAAAGTTTGGAGAAGGATGCCAAGTTCCATTTCAATGAGGATTGTATGAAGGCATTCAAATTTCTCAAGTTCAAGTTAACTACTACTCCTGTATACGGCTAAAATCGGAGAGCCCGATTTTACGGTCATTACGACGCTCAGAAGGCTTGAAGGTTAGAGTTTTGGCATCGAGGGGGAATATCGAAGGCCCTCGACCTCGAGGCAGTGCAAATCGAAGATCAATGTGGAAAGGCGGGAAATCCCCAAGGGGCACGTGGTTAGAGCTGACAAAATACACAAAATAGTACAAGCCCACACCGTAGCATTAAATGGATGTACCAACCATCTCTCTTTACATTAATTACACATGTACTATGTTGAGATACCCCCTCATATATAAAGGGGATCCTTGTCACTTTGTAACACACATCATACTCAATACACAAGACTAAGAACATTCTCTTCCCTCTAACTCAAATACTCTTTATAATTGTCTCATTGATTTTTTGTCTTTCATTTTATCGTTCATTAATTGTTCTACATTCATTGCTCATTATTAATCATAAAGGGGCCATCTTAGAGGCCTTCGAAACTGTCGAATCACTCTCGATTGCCCGTTATCGAGCCCCTGAGCTCGACCTTGAGATACATTCAGACCGATCTCGAGACCCTGTCTCTTCGCTGCTCGGTTTGCATAATCTTGATATCCTTTGCTTTTATTTCATTTTCTCACCTTTCACTTAGCATCTATTGCCTAAACAACCGGTATTAGAATAGATCACGTAATCAAATATAATTGTGATTACCATTTTCGAGGTAAACAGTTTGGCGCCCACCGTGGGGCTAAAAATAATAGTGATTGTTTTAGTGCTGGTTTTCTAAAAACACAAGTTATTCTTTACACTTTTTCTTGTCCAAGAATCTTCAATTTCAGGTCAGAAGATGTCTAACTCAGCGAATGCACATGAAAATAACGGCCCTGAGGATCATGGAGAGAACGGCGCAGCTACTTCAGGTACCGGTGTACTACTACAAAACCCTGAAGGGGCACCAGAGCAAATCCCCATTGATGAAGGCTCGCGCAACCCTCAAAATGTCGATATAAGCTCTTATACAGACGAAAGTGCGCGCGAAGGAGACCAGCATGAAGCACAGAGAGATCCTACTCAAAGGGAAAGAGAAGTTAGCCTTCACGTCATTTTTGAGATATTGCAAGCACAACAAGTGGACATTTCCCAGCTGCAAAGCCATAAAAAAACTCCAAGCACAACGCCACCAGAAACGGCTCCTCAAGGTGAATAGGCACCGGAGAGGTTGAGCAACAACGAGTCAGCAACCGACCCCGCTATTATAAAGATGCTCGAGGACCTCAACAAAAGGATCGAATTAGGCGGAAAGAAGATAGAAGCCAACGACAAAAGGTGGAGACCTATAACTCGAGGGTCGATCAGATCCAGGGCACACCGCTGATTCTTAAGGGTGTAGATTCAAAGAAGTTCGTTCAAAAGCCATTCCCATAGAGTGCGACTCTGAAGCCCATCCCGAAGAAATTCAGAATGCCCAATCTCCCGAAATACAACGGGACCCCGGACCCCAATGAGCACATTACTGCCTACACTTGTGCTGTGAAAGGGAACGACCTAAGAGATGACGAGATTGAATCAGTTCTGTTGAAGAAATTCGGAGAAACACTATCCAAAGGGGCCATGATGTGGTATCATAACCTGCCCCAAACTCGATAGATTCATTTGCCATGATGGCGGACTCCTTTGTAAAGGCACATGCTGATGCCATCAAGGTCGCTACAAGGAAATCTGATGTCTTCAAAATCAAACAAAGAGAGAACGAGATGTTGAGGGAGTTCGTATCCTGCTTCCAACCGGAACGAATGGATTACCACCGGTATCTGACGATTGGGCAGTGCAAGCCTTCACTCAGGGCTTGAATGAGCGAAGCTCGATAGCTTCAAAGAAGCTGAAGAAAAACTTGATCGTGTACCCCGCCGTGGTTTGGGAGGATTTGCACAACATGTATCAATCGAAGAGCAGGGTCGAGGAAGACCAATTGGAAGCCCCCTCGGGATCGGTATATCCTAGCAGAGTCTTAGCAAAGGAATCGAGGCTTCCAGAGAGAGAGAGCCAAGGTTGAACAAAGAAAGGTATAAACCATACATAGAGAATCAGAGAAATATCCCAAGACGTCACATACCTCGAAGTGATCAAAGTATAGACCGAGGCTAAAATCCTCGGGGACTCGTAAGCAAAGCAAGGTTCAACAGACATACATGTCCGATAGAAGCACCCGGCTATCTGAGTACAATTTCAACATTGATGTTTTAGATATAGTATCGGTCATAGGTAAAATCAAAGACACTAGGTGGCCAAGACCCGTGCTATCAGATCCTTCTCAAAGGAACCCCAACCTGATATGCGAATTTCATGGTACACATGGCCATAGGACCGAGGACTGCAGACAGCTTCGAGAAGAGGTGGCCCGATTGATTAGCAAGGGGAACCTTCGTGAGTTCCTCAATGACCGAGTCAAAAACCAATTTCGGGAAAGAGAGGCAAACAGGAAAAATGAAATTGAAGAACCACAGCATGTCATCCACATGATTATTGGAGGAGTCGACGTCCCCCAAGGACCCATTTCAAATGAACAAAAGTATCCATCACCAGAGAAAAGCGAACTCGGAGATACATGCCTGAAGATGCTCTTTCATTCAGCGAGGAAGACATCGAGACCTTGTCTCAACCTCACAATGACGCACTGGTAATTTCTTTTCTTCTGAATAAATTTCAAATTGAATATGTGCTCGTGGATCTAGGTAGCTCGGCCAACATAATTCGGTCGAGGTAGAGCAACTCGGTTTGCTCGACCAGATCATGCCTGCCTCCTGTGTCATCAACGGATTTAACATGGTGAGTGAAACAACAAAAAGGGAAATCACCCTCCTAGTTAGTGTGGCCGGTACAACTCAAAACACCAAGTTCCATGTCATCGAAGGCGACATGAGATACAACGCATTGATCGGAAGGCCATGGATTCACTGTATGATGGAGGTACCATCAAACCTTCATCAAATGATGAAGTTCCCCATGAAGGATGGAATAAAAATGGTATATGGGGAAAAACACGCGGCAAAAGAAATGTTCGCAATGCACAATGTGGCGCCGACGCCGGAACCTTCTGCATCGAAGGGGCAAAAAGACAAGCAAGTATCCGAGTAAGAAATCACAAACTACATCCTTGATGAATAATTAAAGGACCGTGACGCGTCCTTGGAATGAGTAACTAAAGCATATCGAGGCCTGAATGCCACCACAATTAAGGTACAACCCTCTCCCTCTTTCCTTCACGTTTTACACTAACCTATATGCAGATGTTCGAATGAAAAGAATTGGAGAACCCTCCAGCTCGAAGGCCTTAGGTTTTAAAGCATGCATTGTGCTCTTTTTCCCTCACGTCGGATTTTATCCCAAATGGGTTTTAACGATGAGGTTTTTAACAAAGCAACACCCATATGCTACCTGAGGAGAATTCGCCAAGTATTCAAGGCTTCTCTCCGATCAACCTCAAATACTGGGGGGCATCCCCCCGGGAGATCACTAAAATATGCCAAAGAGGGTCTCGACAGGAGAATGATGTACTGGACCAAACGGTCGAATGAACTGTGTCCACATAGAACAATCGAACACTCGATGGTAAAAACATGTATACTTATAGCAAGTAATCGGAGAAGAATCTTTTATCATCAAAACACTTTGCGCGTCAGAAAAGTTTGTACTATTTTTACAAGAAGCGGCCCCAGGGCCCAAAATTCACCGACCACTCGGGAACTGTCCTTGACAGTCATCCCATCAAGTAACCAAAAACTCGAAGCCATAAGACCTCAGGGCCGGCAACTTCAAGCACATATGCCTTCCATGAGGCAACACCAACTCCAACTCAGGGTCTGCCCTCGACTATCGGCTCATCAAGCTGTCTAACTCGAAGCCGTAAGAACTCAGGGCTGGCAACTTCGAACTCACAAGCCCTCCACGAGGAAACATCAACAACATAAGCCCTCCATGAGGCAATATCAACTCTAGCTCAGGTACTATCCTCGGCAGTCGACTCATAGCCATAAGACCTCAGGACTGGCAACTTAAACCTCATAAGCGCTCCATGAGGCAACATTAAAATTATAAGACCTCAAGCAAGGCATGTATTGACTCATAAGACCTTAAAAAGGCATAATACCGATATCAAAGTCAAGGCAATATATCGAACTTGTAAGACCCCTAAAGAGGCATATCATCGATATAGACGCTGGGGCTATCTCACTCGGGGACTAAAAGGCTACAACCAAATACAAATGACCACAGTCATAAGGCTCTAGACAAACTGAAGTGACTCGGAGACTTCCGACTATCGCCATAAAATCACAAGCCTCCAATTACTTCGAAAGAACTTCTAAAAGAACCGGTTAAAGGTCGTACCGACCTAAAGCGTAAGACCCCAAGTCGCCAGCTACATTAAAGGTCGTACCGACTTAAAGCATAAGAGCCCAAATCGCCAGCTACACTAAAGGTCGTACCGACCTAAAGCGTAAAAGCCCAAGTCGCCAGCTACACCGAAGGTCGTATCGACTTAACGTGTAAGAGCCCGAGTCGCCTGCTACAGGTCGTACCGACCCAAAATGCCTCAGGGTCGATATAAGCCGATGAGCTCGAGTCGTATTTGACCCGGAGACTGAGCCCAAATCGGTTAACTAAAGTTCCTAAGGGCCAAATGCGTTAGAGCCTAGGTTGCCCGCTACACCGAAGGTCGTACCGACCTAACGTGTATGAGCCCGAGTCGCCAACTACAGGTTGTACCGACCCAAAATGCCTCAGGGATGATTTAAAAATGTAAGGGCCGATGAACTCAAGTCGAACCCAAATCGGAGACTGAGCCCAAAACGGTTAACTAAAGCACCTAAGGGCCAAATGCGTAAGAGCCTGAGTCGCCAGCCACACTAAATATCGTACCACCCCAAACGCATAAGAGCCCACGGGCCAGCCTAAAAAGCCTCAGGGCCTATTTATAACCCCAATGGTTTCATCTCTAGGTCCAATGCATCAGGATAATTATCGACAAACAAATCAGAATAAACAAAGAAACTTTCATATATGTATGTGTATTACAAATATGCACTTACAATGCTCCCACAAGAGTTTTTACAAAGAACAAAGAAGGAAAACCTAATCTACTCTAGGGACCAGCTCCCTCGGAAGCCTTCAAATACTAGCATCGGCACCAGAAGAAAGGAATAACTTGGCGTCGATCTCATCCACCTTGGCCCACTTTATCTCTTCCGAGAGATCAAAGTCCCTAGCATGAATCACTTCAAGCGTCTCCCTCCGAGACCTACATGGGGCATACTCATTTCCCCTCATCTCTCTGTTAAAAGCTCCCCTCAGCTCAGCCCGAGCATCGGAAGCATCTTTCAAATAAATGGCCACCTTCTTATCGGCCTTTGCCCGGACTTCTTCAACTTCAGCCCGGGCGTCTACGACCGCAGCCTTCAGATTTAAAAGATCAGTCTTGATCTTGGAAATCCTGCTCGTCTGAATTGAGCTATCTTCTCGGGCATTATGAAGTTATATCCAGAGGGAAACAGACTTGGCCAAAGCATTCCTTTGGGCCGCAACATGTAAGCCTATCTGCGCCTTCAACGCTTGGCATTCGGAATTAACTTGCCCGACTTCGCCCAAAAGGCGCTCCAACACTTCTGTCTTTCTCTGCAGCTGAAGCACCAAAGCATTAGTTCCCAAAAGCAAGAAAGGAAGAGCGTACTCCTTCAGGGTAAGGGTTACCTGGCGCTCGAGATTGCCTTCATGGTTCCAACTCTGATGTATCTCCGCCCGAAGATGTATCAACTCTTTGTCTTCTTATTGCAAAGAAGCTTGAGAGATTTTTCCTTACCCAAAGCTTCCTGCAACCTGGTCTCACAGCGAAGTAGCTCGAACTTGAGTTTGTCAAAAACCTACAGAAAAGGAACTTCAGTTCAAAGAATGAATATTCATAGCGAAAAAGCCAGCAAGGCCGATCAAAACTCACCTCGGAACAGAGCTGCTGAGCCTCCTCAAAAGTTGAACATGCATCTACTGGCCCGGCCCTATCGGCCTCGATTGAACCGCTCTCAATAAGGGTATGCCCACTCGAAACCTCACTTGGTTCGGACAAACCCTGGTCCTGAGAATCCCTCGAAGTACCTTCGAGTGCAGAAGTAGACGATGGTGGAGGACTCTTGATTTTTCTCTCTCGAGGAACCTCTTCTTCGAAATTAGAGGTCTCAGGCCTGGCAGAATCGGCAACCTCGAAAGGGACCCCAACTCGAGTCGTAGAAAAGAATCATCCTCCTAAGGAGAGCTGATGTCCGCAGAAAGACCGATGTATATAAAGCTCTCCTTAGCGTCAGCATCTCCTTTATGTATCCGAGAAGCCCCCGCCTCGTTGAGAATGTCCTCATCTGTAGAGGATCTTTTTTGCTTATTGTCCTCCCTCGGGCCTTCCCTCTCTTCGAAGGGGCACGGTCTCATTTCGGAAAACCCACCAACACTCGCGGTGGCAGAGTTAGTACATACGAAAGGAAACATTCATCAAAAGGGCAACCACGAACGTGGTGCTTTGCTTCCCATCTGTCCTTCGACAGATCACGCCACTCGCGTTCGTCATATGTTGAGGAATCTGCCATCCTCCGAGTCCAGTCCGCAAGATCAGGGACCTCCTCTGGCACCCACAGGACCGCTGAAAAAGAGAGAAAGAAACATTCTTATAAATCGATAAGAGCAAGAGACACTAAGGTACGACATGGAACTTACGTTTGAATTTCCATTTTTTGGGAAATGGAAGGAACTCCGCTAGAATGATATCGACGGTTCTCACTTGAACAAACCAACTCATCCATCATCCATTTCGGTCGTCATCATTGCTGGTAATGAAAGGCCTGGTGGACCGGCGTCATAAACCAATCAGTCCTCAACAATGCTGAGGCCGATATAATCTAATAAGGTAGTTGAGGTTAAACTCGAGCTCAGACTTTTCGGTAAAATACCTCATCATCAGCACGATCCGTCAAAAAGATGGATGAATCTAAGCCAGGATGACTCAGTACCTTTTGCATAATTCGAGCACAAGTCAGTCAAGGGGGACTAATGTAAATGGGTACATATACATGGTCAAGAATCCCTCTAAGTAAGTCATGACGTTCTCTTCTCGAGAAGGTATATGCATCATCACATTTCCCCCCAGTCGCAGTCTCTCCTCACGGCCATGAGGTGGTTTTCTTCTATCGATCGGACGAACCTTGAAGCTTGTCTCGATGGCCTGGGGAATCGAAGGGTTTCTATAGTGCAAAGTCTTTCTTCGGAGCAAAGTAATACGAGGTCAACTTACCATACACCGGCGGTGTACCACCGTCAGGCTAGGAGTAGAGGAAGAATTTCCCTCTTCTTGGTGAATGGATTCAGGCACGACAGCCATAACTACCCAAATAAAGGTAAAAAGGAAGAGATGAAAACATGTTCGCAAGATGAGAAAAGGAAGAGAACGTTGAGAGGAAAGTTAGTTTTGCAAAGACGCAAGACTTAGAATGAAGAGGAAGCAAGAATATAAATAAAGAAAGCGGTGGCCATTCAACTACTTTGAAAGCGATTTACATCTGGCAAATTTGTCATAACGTTTGGGGAAGTGTACCGGTGGGGCCACCTCGGTCACTTCGCGGTCATGTCACATAAATGACACTTTCATACAGCGCTCGAGGCATCTAACTCCCATGCCGGCCTAAACTCAAGAAGGTGTCCTATCTCGAGGGGGTTTGTTATTGAACTACGAGTTCCGAAGGGCTAGAAGTCGAAGCTTGAAAGTCAACTTTTGTGCAAGCATTGCAGAACAAAGTTTGTAGATATGTAGCAATGAGCTATTTTATTTCAAAAAGTGCATTTAAAAAGATGTTTCTACAAAATTTCCCCCGACGGGTCCCATATACAGAAAGAGAAAAAAGTAAAATAGCAGGAGAATCTACTCTTCGCCTTCGCTGCAATCCGAGCCGCTTTCAGAGCCCTCGTCCAACGTAGTCGGCATTTCCGATTCTTCCTCCAGGGCCCTGTCTTCTTTGATCTCGGCAGAGATATCGACGCCCTTAGCGCTCACTTCCTCGAGGGCTTGCCTCCTGGCTTGAGCACGGGAATAAGCAACTGCCCGATCTAGCTTTAGCTCAGCCTTCTCGGATATCTCCCTGGCCCGATCATTCGCAGTAGTAACATCTCTCTTGTATGAGGAGACATATTCATTAGCCTCAGACTTGGCCACAGATAGTGCATCAGCCTCCTCCTGAGCACCTCGAAGAAGGTCTTGAACCGAGGATAGCTTCCCCCGAAGCGCCTCCCTCTTCGAAGCCGCAATATCATTCAGCCGAGCCATCTCTAGGATTTCGGCATCCTTGGCTGCAACCTCCTCTCGAAGCCGCTCCACCAGGGCGTTATTCTGCCTAATCTAAAAAGCAAAAAATAAGTCAATCAGCACCAAGCATTGCACTGAAAATAAAGTGGGTACCGACATACCTTCTCGGTGAAGTCAGCCCTCTCCCGAAGTGCTCTCTCCGAGCTTGCCCGGAGGTTGGTCAATTTCTCCTCCTTTCGAGCGCATAACGCCTCCAGCTCGACCGACTCCGACATGAGCTTCTGAAGATCCTCTCCATAATGAGTCAACTCATATTGCATCTTGGAGAAGGCTTGGTCATACAACTTCTTGACCTGCAGCACAGAGAAGGGAAATCAAAAAACAAGAATAGAAAATAGAAGAATAACATATTATTTCTCAAATATCACTTGCTTTTGGAGCTTCTCGGGTTCCTCGAGAGCAACTGGGGCATCAACATCGGTCTCCTCATCTACCCCCTCGAAATAGTCTCTATGCATCATCCTCTCCACAAGAGGTCTCTAGACCGGGAACACCCCTAACTTGAGCATCCCGTATCTCCCTTGGAGAAAATGACGAGCCTGAGTGAAATCCCCAGGCGGCATCAGCCTCTATCGAGGTTTCTTCCCGATCCCGAAAAGCTCCAGTAGCAAGCCCTCCAAGCTCCTCAACACGGACTATGCCATGTCCGATGAGTGTTTTGGGTACTGCGCCCAAACCCTCCTCGGGGTCTCCTCTACGCATGGTGGGTCCGCATCAGTCCCTTCTAACTCAGCAGACAACTGCCAAACAAATCTCGAAGCATCGGGGCTTCATTTTTCCCTTTTTACTAAAGGGCATGCATCATCACTTTCTTCCTCGGCCCGCAGGCTCTCAGCGGCCGTTGAGGACAAGACCGTGGCATCGATTTTGGGCTTCCGAGCCTTTGTAATTTTTGATTTTGGAGACTCCGCCGAGGCCTCCTACTTCCTTTTCTTATCCTTGGAGGCCTTTGGAGCCTCTTCCTCACTAGGTGGGGGCGGTCTCATCAACACGCCTTCATCGAGGCCTGCACAAACGTGTTATATTAAAAAACATCATCATCAAAAGTTATTACAAAGAATGAGAAAACAATAGCAACAAGAGCATACTGTGGTTCTTTGCCTGCTACCTTGTCTTAGCCAGCTCACGCCATATGCGTTTGTTATATGGGAAGGCGGAGTCCAAAAGCCCGATCCACCCCGAAAGGTCTTGGACCACGCCAGGGAACCAGACAGTGGCTACACAGTCGAAAGAAAGAGTATTCAGAACCGGTAGAAAGAAAAATGAGGTGGTAAAGCATAATTAACATGGGGATAATTACGTTTCATATTCCATTCCACCGAGAACGGCAGTCTATCGGAGGGGATAACGTTCGAAGTTCTGACTTTGACAAGTCGTCTCATCCATCCCCTATCTTTATCCTCATCGATACAGGCGAGGAACTCCTTGGCGGATCGGCAATGCAGTTTAATTAGGCCCTCGCGGAAGAGGCGAGGGTTGTACAATCTGATCAGATGGTCGAGGGTAAAAGTCATTCCCTCAACCATGTTGGCAATATGTCGAAACATGTATACGATCCTCCAAAAATAAGGATAGATCTGACCGAGTATCACTCGGTATTGATGGCAAAAATCAAGAATCACTAGGTCAATCGGTGGGGAAGAAGAATCGATGGGGCCTAAGGTGAAGAGGTATGTATATGCACTGAGAAATCCAGCCTTGTGCGTGACTATGCTTTCGTTAGCCGTAGGGATCTCTACTCAGGCCGTTTCCCCCCAACGACAGTCAAGTTTTACCCTCTCTATATCTGGTACTACATTTATGTATCGGGACATGGGCTCGCATCGGCCCGGTGTAGAAGGGGTTTTTTCTATTGTGAAGTCAGAAATGGTGTCGAAAGAGCCAGGGATGCATTGATCGATGGTAGGAGGAGTTTTTGACTTGCCCTTGGATGGGCGTGATGAGGAAGCGGCTCCTTTTTTTGTGGAAGCATTTTGGAAGTTTTTTCTATGATAACAATCGAGTTTTGAAGTGAGAAGTCGAAAAAGCATACACAGGGAGAAGATATGAATGGAAAACACTTAGTTAAAATTTGAAGGTTTGGAGAAGAGAAAGAAGATGCAAAACTATGAAAAGGCAAAATATTGTGGTATTTATAGAGGCCCTTTGGGCATGCTTGAAGCGGAAGGGTCGAACCTATGACGGTTCATGGTCTTCTCGAGAATTGTGTTGGTAGCGACCTCTGCGCAACTTTTTTATGTCACATAATTTAATGCTCTGAAGGGACTGACCTCATAATAGGAATTTCAAAAAGGAAAAATTCAATACCTTTTCTTATCTCTTCAACGCGAGGACTATCTGTATACGGCTAAAATCAGAGAGCCCAATTTTATGGTCATTACGACACTCAGAAGGCTCGAAGGTTCGAGTTTTGGCATAGAGGGAGCATATCGAAGGCTTTTGACCTCAAGGCAGTGTAAATCGAAGATCAATGTGGAAAGGCGGGAAATTCCCAAAGGGCACGTGGTTAGAGCTGACAAAATACACAAAATAGTACAAGCTCGTACCGTGGCATTAAATGGATGTACCAACCATCTCTCTTTGCATTAATTACACATGTACTATGTTGGGATTCCCCCTCATATATAAAGGGGACCCCTTGTCACTTTGTAACACTCATGATACTGAATACACAAGACTAAGAACATTCTCTTCCCTCTAACTCAAACACTCTTTATAATTGTCTCATTGATTTTTTGTCTTTCATTTTATCGTTCATTAATTGTTCTACATTCATTGCTCATTATTGATCATAAAGGGTCCATCCTAGAGGCCTTCGACACTGTCGAATCACTCTTGACTACCCGTTATCGAGCCCCTGAGCTCGACCTCGAGATACATTCAGACCGACCTCGAGACCTTGTCTCTTCGCTGCTCGGTTTGCATAATCTTGTTATCCTTCGCTTTTATTTCATTTTCTCACCTCTCACTTAGCATCTATTGCCTAAACAACCGGTATTAGAATAGATCACGTATTATTATAACTACAAAATTAAATATAATTGTAAGTACCATTTTCGAGGTAAACAACTCCTATTATCACCGCACCAGATTGGAGCTTTCCTTTCGAGCTCAAGTGTGGCGCAAGTGATGTGGAGATTGGAGAGGTATTGGGGAAACATGTCAACAAAATCTTCCATCCGGTCTACTATGCTAGTAAGACCATGATGGTTCCCAAATCAACTACACAGTGACCGAAAAATAGCTCCTTGCTATTGTCTTTTCTATGGAGAAGTTCTGCCCGTACTTGATGGGTACAAAGGTGATTATCCTCACTGACCATGTGGCGCTTCGATATTTGATGAGCAAGAAAGATTCTAAAGAAATATTAATGCGGTGGGTGCTTGTTTTGCAAGAGTTTGATCTATAGACTCAAGACCGCAAGGGTAGTGAAAAACAAGTGGCTGACCACTTGTCTCGTTTGGAGGAGGAGGGGAGGCCACATGATGGCCTTGAGATAAATTATTCATTTTTCGAGGAGCAACTCCTAGCCATTTCTATGACCGGGATGCCATGGTTCGCCTACTTAGCCAATTATCTTGTGAGAGGTATTGTATCGAATGAGTTCTCTTCAAACAAAAGGAAAAAGCTCAAACGTGATTGCCTTGACTATTATTGGGATGAGCCATATTTCTTCTATATTTGTACCGATGGTGTGATTCGACGATGTGTACTGGAGTAAGAACAAATGGAAATTCTTGAGGCTTGCCACTCTTCACCATATGGTGGTCACGATGGTAGATCTATAACGGCAAAAAAAATGTTGAGTTGTGGATTCTATTGGCCTACTATTTACAAGGACGCTAGCGATCTTGTCAAGCATTGTGATGTATGTCAAAGGGCCGGTGGGATTTATAAGAAAAACGAGATGCCCCTCACCACCATCTTAGAGATTGGCATTTTTTATGTGTGGGGCATTGATTTCATGGGTCCGTTCGTGAGCTCTTGTTGGAACACTTACATATTGGTAGCTGTGGATTATGTGTCAAAGTGGGTTGAAGACGTGGCTTTGCCCAAAAATGAAGCTCGAAGTGTGGTGGCATTTTTGAAAAAGAACATCTTCACGAGATTTGGTACTCCAAGGGCCATTATTAGTGATGGGGGATCACACTTTTGCATCAAAGCTTTTGATACCATGCTCACAAAGTATGTTGTCACTCACAAAGTGACGACTCCCTATCATCCTCAAGCAAGAGGGAAATTTGAAGTCTCCAACTGGGAAATCAAGAGTATTTTGTCAAAGACCGTGAATGCCAACCGGACAGATTGGTCAAAGAAACTTGATGATGCTCTTTGAGCTTATAGGACGGCCTACAAAACACCAATTAGTATGTCTCTGTACCGGTTAGTGTTCGGGAAAGCTTGTCACCTTCCGGTGGAACTTGAGCACAAGGCTATGTGGGCATTTAAGAAGCTTAATCTTGAATGGGATGTCGCCACCAACTTAAGGGTGGCACATATGAATGAGCTTGATGAATTCTGATACCATGATTATACATGTTCATCCTTATACAAGGACAAGATGAAGTACCTCCATGACAAGTATATCTGGAACAAGGAGTTTAAAGAAGGTGATCTTGTGCTATTGTTCAATTCTCGGTTGCGGATGTTTCCAGGAAAGTTGAAGTCAAAATGGAGTGGTCCATTTGAGGTTGTGCATGTGACGCCCTTTGGTGCATTAGACTTGAAGAACAAAAATGATGAAGTGTTTAGAGTCAATGGTCAACAGGTGAAACATTATCTTGGAAAAGTTGACGATATCCACATTGTGGCATTAATTCATTTGAAGTGATTGATAGTAACCGGCGTCGTGCCGCGACATTAAATCAGGCGCTTCTTGGGAGGCAACCCATGTTTCTTTTCATTTTTCATTTTCTTCCTTTTTAGATAGGTTTTATACTGAGCTAACTGGTTTTGAAGTGATTTGCAAGAATGAGTGTGCATTGTAGGATCTGTGATTGAAAAATTGGTCAAGTGTTGAAAATTATGCGAACCGCACAATCATGCTTGCAATCGCAGAGAAGATTCTGCGGTCGCACAATTCTTTATGCGGCCGCACAACTTGTGACCCAAATATGTGAACTCTCTGATGTTTTGAGTTGCAGAGAATAGGCCAAGCTGCGGCCGTACACAAAAATGTTCGGACCACACAAATTTCTGCGGCCGCACTCACTTTTGTGCGGACTGCAGAATCTCAACAAAAGTACAGGTAAAGAGTGCAGACCACACTCAGCTTACTTTTTGACCGACTTGGTCAACCTATAAATAGGGCTTTTGAACACTATTCACACTTTACACTCCCTGATTTCTTGAACCCTTAAGCAAACACTGTACACTGAAAAATACTTCACAATCAACACTCACAATCAATTCATCAAGTCTAGATTCTCACTTGCATTCCTTCATCACTGGTATGTTCAATCCATGTTAGATTTTTTTTCCCATTTTTCTTAATTTTTGTTTTTGATTAGTTTAGTTAGTTTTAGGCCTAAAACTGTCAAATGTTCTTCATATCTACTCAAAATCATATGGGTAGTTTCATATATATATATATATTCATTGTGGACTGGGTAGACCATTGATTATGTTGATTTGCACATGCCATGTCTAATTTGTGAAAACAATGCAAGAACCCCAAAGTCACTGTCGTAGGTTTTAAAATTGTGCGGCCGTACATAAAATTGTACGGTCTGCAGATCTGTTATTAGGGAAAATATGTGCTTGAAAAGTGCGGACCGCAATCAAAATTGTGCAGTCCGCAGAAAAAATTGTGCGGCCGCAGAGAAACGTGTGCGATCGCACTTTGAACTCCAGAGAACCAGTGTCTCAGCTTGGAATTGTGCGGCCACACTCAAATTTATGCAGTCCGTACTTCAGGATGTGAGGCCGCACTCATAATTATGTGGTCCGCACTTCAGGGTGTGCGACCGCACTTCAAAATTATGCGGTCCGCATATGACAGTCTGCGACCGCACTCAAAATTGGCGGTCCGCAATGTCTCTTCTGACTATTGTTGTCCTTCAACTATTATACATATTTTTAAACTATTTTGAACTCCAACTAACTTATATTCCTTGTATTTCATACAATGGTTCGTTCAAGACGTAGAGGCGATACATCCAAAGGGATAGGTGAACCCTCCTGAGGCAGAGGAAAGGGAACTCATCCACTGGGAGTGCAAGCTAAAGCAATCGTCAAAAAGCTGGCCACTGGTAGAGGTAGGTCCACAGAGCCCTCTGAATCTTGTTCCTATGCCCCGTCTAAGGAAGCCTCCGAGAGTTAGTCAATGGAGGTACAACTTGAGACCCAGACCCAACCACCACAACCCATTGGGAGATATCAATTGCGCAACGAACCCTCAACTACAACAAGTTCTTTTGAGGGTTCCGATGCTGGTAGCCAGGTTTCATAGCCCTCCTTTACACCGACTCCTCCGACAACAGTGGTAATAGATGATGATGATGATGATGTCCCGAATGACGGTAGAGGAGGTGACACTTGAGTGGACGGCCTAGAGAGGTCGAAGAAGAAGGAAGCATGGGAGGATCGGTTTCTGAGCTTGATGGCCTTCACAAGGTTTATAAAGTTATGTCCCTAGAGATCGCTCAAACTTGAGCGACAAATCTTAATTAAGGATTTGGACATTCACAATCCAAATATCCTTAGACAATTCTAAGAGCGAAATGGGTGGAAGTGGTTCACCCAAAGTGTCAGAGATACAAATGAGAACTTGGTAAGGGAGTTCTATGCTAATGTGGCTCACATAAAGAAGGGTACCAAAGTAACAAAGGTGAGAAATTTGAAAGTCCACTTCGACCCCAGTACCTGGAAAAGATTGTTATGGGTGATGCAGCTCGCCCTTGGCTAGCTGAGATTTTGGCTTCTAGAGGACCACCACCACCATGGATCATAGCAGGAGTTCCTATCCTCTGGGACACCCTAAATTTTGAAGCTAAAGGGTTGTAGACCTTTGTGTGCAGCCGTATTGATCCAAGTTTGAATGAGAACAATCTCCCACTTCACCGAGAAATTCTGGTGGCTTCTATTATGGCCGGGCACCCTATCAATGTGGGTGCCATCATGTCGACCAACATGACATTAATTGTCTGAAAAGCTGAAAGCTCCTACCCATACCCCAACGCCCTCACATAATATTTCACATATGAAAAGGTGGAGCCAAGGCCATTTGACACAAAAGTATGGGCCAAGAAGCCCTTCTTATGGTACCACCTGCAGGGTGCGGACAACCTGGAGTTCAAGGGTATGGCCACCACCACTACCATTATTGGTCGTCTGATGAACCATTGGTGGTGGGTATAAAGTCTGCTGCTAAGACATCTATAGTTCCCACGGCTTCCACAGCAGTCGAGCCTTCCACCGAGACAACTTCCATGCCACCACCTTCATCTTCTAGGCCATCAGCTTTAGTACCAGTGCCGAATTCATCCACTTATCCACTTACTGTGCTACGAGTCTTCTAGACAGGCTCGAGCCTCAACAACTGGATCCAGAAAACCACTTCTAAGCTGTCTGACATATCTAGTACTGTTGCAGCACAGTCCTCTACTCTAGTAGCACCACAGGTCCCTCCGTCAGTGGAGGAAACATGGAAGAAGATTATGGAGAACCAGAAGACTATTATGGATACATTGGTGGATCATAGGAGAGATATTGAGGAGTTGGGCAAGCAGGTGAAGAAGATGAGGAAATCTCAGGCTTCAAAGAAATCAGTGGAGAGATTGAGAAAGGAGGTGACAAAGATAGCAGCAGCGGGTGATTTGCCATTTGACCTACTGATGGAGACAAATCCATTAGAGCCAGCAACACCATCAGTAGAGGCACCAGTTGGCCAGTCTGACGAGCCAAATCTTACTGCCCACACTGCTGAGGAGATGCTTCAGATGCTCGCCAACCCTGTTATTCCCCAACCAGGTGATTATGAGATACAGTTGGCGGAGCCGAGGGTGGTGATTCTGCCAGTCACCCTGAGACCACATAGGGAGTTTTCTTTGCTCTACCCTCTTTTATTTTGATTTTTCTAAGCATTAAGGACAATGGCTTGTTCCTATTCGGGGGGGGGGGGGGGGGGAGGGGTCTATTTTGATTGGATTTGATGACATTTGATGACATTGGCCTGTAATAACTTTAATACTCTATTTCTTTTATCTTTATTTTCTCTTTTATTATGTATATATTCATCCTTCTTGTATATATTCTATTCCCCTTGGTTTGTATATTCATTTGCCTTACTTTCAGTAGTTTATTTCATAGCTTCTTCATTTTGTTTTCTTAGTAGTATAGCTTCTTATTTACTTTAATAGCTTCGTTTTGATTTATTAGCTTCTTTTTATGTTTAAATTAACAATAAGCGTTTGGTTTTCTTAGTGCCACGGTTCTTTCCAAAGGTGGGTTTTGTGTGAACCGGGTGGCTGTTCCCAATAATGGATGGCGTGACAACTTTCTTAAGGGACCGAGTCTGTTTTTGATGTTTAGGTAGAAACAAGTAATATTAATGAATAAATAAGGGTCAAGAATGCTTCACTTGGTACCAACACACTTAAGTACGCGCTTACGGTTAAAAACAAGGTTTTGAAAAAAAAAAGAAGCTCTATTTAGTGACCTTGTGACTCTTGTGTTGACTTAGGCAATCATCGGGTGGTTTAGTTGAACCATTAGTGATTTTCAATATCGAATGCAGTTGTTGTGGGCCCTCAAATCTATTCTCTTTAACAATCCGTTTGTGTGAGAAGTGAGGTATTTTGTTGCAAGTCCAAGTACGTGCGAATGGTCTAGAACTTTCACCGAATGTGTTTCTAGGTGAAATTCTAAGTTAGCTTGGCTTTAGAAGTGATTGTAGGCTTTCCTTGACCTGTTTTGAAACCTTCCATGGCCCACCAATGATATCATCCTTAGTCAACCCTTTTGAGCCTAAAGCCTTTTTTTTCGATAACCACGTTACAAGCCTTTACCCGTTTTATAGTGAATCTCTCTTGGCACCCGAGCTTTCTCATGAGAAACAAATGGCAAAAACATAAATTTGGGGGAGAGATGAGGAGTTTAATGATGGTATCAAGGAAAAAAAAGAGAAAAGAAATAAAGAAGAGGAAAGGCAAAGAAAAATAAAGGAAGAACAAAAGAAAAACACAAAAAGAAAGTGAATACTGTGAAAGGGTTGAAAAGATTCAAAAGAATGCAAAACTACAAAACATAGAGAAAAAAAACAAGGAAAGTATGAATAGAAAGACCAAGAAAGAGTGATGTCAAGTATCTCTAGTCCCCCTAAGGGAAAAGAAAAATGACTCAAAAAGTCCTCAAAGTAAGAGCCAAAAAAAAAGAAAATGGAGTGCTAAAGGAAAAATGAACCAGTTCCATTCCAATATTTCTCTCCTTAGTCCAGAAGCCTTCATTACATGCCTAAAAAGCCCTACGTGATTTCAAGCCGAGTAAGCTTACATTAGTGGTGATCTACATGAGGGGCAAACATATGGTACTTAGAACCGGGCTTGTGACATTCTTTTGAGAGTGATGAGCGAATATTTCTCAAGTCATTGAATTGAGTGCTTCATTCGTGAATGAGATGAGCTTCCGGAGAGTAGAGGAGGAGGAGTCTGGGATCCACACTACATGAAAGTGTGAACGTCCTTGATGAACAAAGTCAACTCTTGATGCTCAAGCATCACATTAGAGCTATTTGTTCTTTAACATTAAAATCATAGGCTTGTTAATGATTCATGGGTGTGTGGGTAATTGTTGGTCCCAATTGATATGTGTTTGATCCAACCTAGGCCAACTGAAATAGCCCCTTTTTGGTGGAGGTGGGAATTTTCTTAATTGCTTGAGGACAAGCAAAAGCTTAAGTTTGGGGGAGTTGATAAGTAGGGATTTGGACTTCTTGTTTGCTCTCTTTTACTTACGTTTTAGCTCAAAATGGTTAAAGGTATTACCGAGAACTAATGAAATGTGCTTGCAAGAATATTGGGATCCAAGCCAAAGAAATGAAAATCAACTCAAGAAGGAGTAAAATTTGACAAGGACCAAAACAAGGCAAAATGGACCAAAGTGCGGACCGCACAATACTGTATGCCGAAGACTCTGAAGAGGCACTGAAAGATTTCCTTAACCAAGGCGCGGACCGCACAATAATTGTGCGGCCACAGAAGACAAGAATCATAAAGATGTGTTTTGGGGGCCTGAGGAAGTGCGGACCGCACTATTATTGTGTGGCCGCACTATTATTGTGCGGCCGCACTATTATTGTGTGGCTGCAAAATGCTGAAAGTGCGACCACACTCATAAATGTGCAGTTTGCAGAAGTTTCCCATGTCCAACCCAAGATCAAGAGTGCGGCCGCACTCAGAAATGTGTGGTCCGCACAATCAGAGGAAGTGCGGCCGCACCCTAGATTTATGCGGCCGCGGAAAGGCACCCTGTCAAGTCAGCCTCAAATTGCGGACCACACACAAAATTGTGCGACCACACAACCTGCGCAGGGGCAATTTTGTTCGATAATATTGGCTGGGTATAAATAGATGTTTTTGTCATTTTTAGGTTAAGTTGGAACACCTGAGAACATAGAACGTTTTTCTTTTACTGTTTTGGGTAACTTTGTAATAGAGTATCACTTTAACGTTAGATTTTCCTCCCTTGATCATTTATTATAATTTTTATCTTAGTTTCTTCTTTAATTTCTTCATTTTCTATGAGTAGCTAAACCCTTAGTTAGGGTTACTATGGGTACTTAATGGGTGATTGATTTAGGGCTTATTTATGATTGGGTATATGATATTTAGCCTAGTTCTTTCTTGAATTTAAGGATTGATGGTTGCAAACATTGATTCATGCCTAATTGACTTAGTCTCTACTTGAGAAAGCGAGACTAAGTCTAGAAAAACTTGGCTAACAAGAAATTAGGGTGAACTCAAGAAACTTATAGCCCAAATTAAAGGGTCGAATCTAGATAGTAAGACCCGACTTGAGCATCTATCACTTGTTTCGTGAAAAACCCATTTGGACTTGAGAAAGCTTAAATTGGGCAAAATCACTCAAACTACCAAGAGGTATAGAGTGAGTAATTATGTGTGATTTCTATATTATATCCCGATCAACCAAACATACCCTAAAGCTCTCAATCTATTAGGTAACCAACTAGGAGGAAGTCGCATCCCTAGATCTTTCATAATTTGAAAAACACAAAAACATTGTCTCTTAGCTTTACAATTTCAAGAATTAGCATAAAAATTAGAAGTAGAAACAACAATTGAATATGTGGAAGTGCAATCTTGGGCACATCACTCATTAGACTAGGTGTATACCTAATCCCACATAAATCTCTCTGTGGAATCGACCCCGACTCACGTTGGGTATTTTTAATTGCACAGGCCGCCTCACAATCCTAAGTAATGGTGTGAGTTTGGGCGACACCAGGATGTACAGTCCTCGGTCCCAGCTTGAGGTGATCCATGAAAATTGAATTTCTAAGTCCAAAATACGTTCCCTCGATTTCAGCATGAGATTTGCTCTATGATTATAATACCTTTCCATTCTTCACTTCTGCGCCATCATCCTTGAATAAGCCAAAATCCGGTGCTTATCAAGAAAATCTAGCTTAATCAACATGGTTTCAACATTTTCCTGCTCGTTTGTCCGAAAATCTCATAGTTGGTTCACCCACCTCCACTAAAATCAAAGCCTCTGCTCCATATACAAAAGAAAAAGGCATTTCTCTGGTGCTTGAATTTATCGTGGTCTGGTACGCCTACAATACTCCCGAGGCTTATTCAAGTCTTGCAATCATAGCCTCATGTCACGATCCAAATTTTCCTCTGTTGGGTATCGTGATGGCACCTAGTCGTAAGGACTAGGTAAACCTAATATTTACAGAATAACAACAATGAATAACCTCTAATAATTTCTGAAATGAAATTCTCTATACTATTTACAATTTCCCAAATCCGGTAGTACAAGTCATAAGCTCTACAGAGATTACTACAACTTCTAAATATGACTATTTGGAAATAACTAAAAACAGTGCAAACACAAAATAAGATGGTGACTCTGAAGCCTGCGAACGACAGCAACAGGTATACCTTGAGTCTCCACAGCAACAATCCGTGCTGCTAGCTATTGATAAACTGGCTTCGCAATACCTGGAACTACACTAAAATATGCAGAAGTGTAGTATGTGTACACCACAGCGGTACTTAACAAGTATTAAGGTTAGCCTTAGTGGAGTAGTGACGAGGAACAGTCGAGACACCTACATGACTAAACAACCAGAACAAAATGAGTATAGGAATAACAGAGTATGATATCTACATAAGACTACGAGATATGGCTAAAAATACAGTAATTGCAATAAGAAAGGCAAACGACAAGTATCAGCGAAATACCAAAATAATGGCATAGAAGGATGAACGGAAACACAACCTAAATATGAAATCACAGATACAGAAAGGACAAGTAATTACTCAACCACGACGACTATTTTCACATCAGGTTTTAGTCAATAAACTCCACAAGGTACCGAACCTCGGGCCAATCACAAGTCACGAGTCTCAATACCTGAACCCTAACACTAGGCATCTTGTGCTCTCATTACCCCTCACAACTGAACTGACAACTCACGCGCCAAATAGAACCATTCTCAGATAGAAGGCAAGTAAACAAGGGTATCTATGCTCAACCACAACAAGGAAGCCCCTAAATTCAGTAAGAGTGCTTAACTACGTGTATGCTTATGCAAGTCTCCTAACATAGTTCAAACCAGCTAGTAAGCATAAGAAAAAGGAACGGAAAACGCGTAGAATATTTTCTCACAACTTTCACCAAATAAGGCTCACACAAGTAAGTATACCACTACACAAATATCAACAACAAGAATGCCCCCAGGCCATCACAAGTCATCACAAAACAATCCCTGACACAACCCACCTCGTCTCGCCACGTGTGCAATAGTAAAGTAAATGCCCGCCTTGTCTTGCCACGCGTGCATAATCATGTTCCTACCTTGTCTCGCCACATGCGCAACCCCCCATATACCCATATATATATATATATATATATATATATATATATATATATATATATCCCGCGCCGCATGTGCAAATATCAATAGTACCAACAACACGGAAGAAACCTCGTGCAACCCCATATCAACCACCACGAATTAAACCTCGTGCATCACCATAGGAAGTACAATAGCAACAATGACAATAATACAGAGTACGTCAAGTAAATCAACTCAAGAACCTTCAATCACAAGAAACGGTAGAACTAGTTCACAAGGCATAACCATAATAAGGAATATTAGGCGTAATAAGAACACCTCAATATGGAAGGAAAAATAATATGTAACAATAGTCCCACAATGCACGGTCCAACAAAAAAAAACTAACATGAGTCAAATGATTCTAAATAAGGGCAAGTCCACTAAGGCATAGGGTTTCTAAGTTTCTTTTAAGTTTGGAAAATTACGGGAGAGATACAACCAATTCAAATAAAGGTAGGCAGCGAGAAGATCACCATAACCTCAATTAAGGGAGAACATTTACGAAAGGGATAACTACAACTTTAAATTAAGATAAGCAGTTAGGGAAAAGATAACATGGCAATGGAAGAGATAACAATTTCAATTAAGGCACATATGAATCAAGTAACAATAAGAGTATATCATGAAGCAATTGATTCTAATTAAGCAGGTTAAGGTGAAACTAGTAATTACGAAACGTAATCATAACAAGAACAAATGCATATTCAATGAATACAAGGTCCTAGGAACCCTAAAAGGCTAATTTCCACAAATAAGTTCGATCACGTACTCGTCACCTCGCATACACGGACTACAATTAGAATAAAAGACTCAAATCCTAAGGGATAGTTCCCCCACACAAGGTTAGGAAAGATACTTATCCCAAAGAAGACAAAACGATACTCTAAGATGAACTTCTCGGGTGAGATGACCTCCGGATGGCTCAAATCTAACCACAAAATCTTCAAAGCAAAAATAAAACTCATAAGAAACTATTCCGAATCATAAAGTCTCAAACTTTATCAAAATCTAAAAATCGATCCCAAAAGACGAACCCCGTGCCCGCACGTCAGAACCTGATAAATTTCACAAAACCCGAACACCCATTTCGGTATGAGTTCAACCATACTAAATATATCAAATTCCAATACCATTTCATCCCTCAAATCATGATTTTTCATTTTGAAAACTTTCTTCAAAAACCACAACTTTCCTCAACTCAAAACACAAATTAAATGATAAAAATGAAGATAAAATCATGGAATATAATAAATACTAGGTGAATAACACTTACCCAATCGATTTACTTGAAAATCCCAAAAAGAAGCTCCCAAAACCGAGGTCTAAAACTCAAAATATGAAGAAAATGGCCAACCCTTGACTTAAATGATTCTGCTAGGATTTTCGCATCTGCGGACACGAAGGCGCACCTGCGCACACGCATTTGCGAGAAAGAGTTCACATCTGTGAACTCAGCTAGCCAGGCCTGGAACCACATCTGTGAATTTACAGCCGCACCAGCGGCACCGCAGAAGCGCAAGGAGGAAATGCAGAAGCGAGCTTGTTCACATGTGCGACCGCTGGACCGTAAAAGCGGCCTTCGCACCTGCGTGCCGGCTTCAGCATAAGCGAGCGAGCTCCCAGGCCATCATGACCGCATATGCGGCCAGGCTCATGCAGAAGCAGAGCCAGGCGTAGGTGCGAGACACCAGTATCAGACCTGTACAAAACCATGAAAAACATCAAAAACTCGACCGGAACACGACTGAGGCCCCCAGGACCCCGTTCAATCATACCAACAAGTTCAATAACCTAACACGGACCCGCTCGAGGACTCAAACACAACGATAAAACTACAAATCGCACCATGAATTGAACTTATGAACTTCCAAATCTTCAAACTTCTAAAACTCATGCCGAAACCTCTCAAACCAACCTCGAATGACGTCAAATTTTCAAACAAGTCCCAAAATAACATAACGGAGTTGTTCCAACTCTCAGAATCGCATTCCGAACGTGATGTCACCAAATTTAACTATTGGTCAAACCTCTCCACTTTCCAAACTTCAACTTTCGCCGAAATGCTTTATATCACCCTATGGACCTCCAAAACCAAATCCAAACGCACGCCTAAGGCTAAAATCACCATACGAAGCTGATCAAGATCAAATGCCGCTGAAAGGAACTTAAATTCTCGAAACGACCGGCCGGGTTGTTACATTCTCCCCCTCTTAAACAAACCTTCATCCTCGAACGTGCCAAGAATCGCCTCGAAATATTCAAATCACTGAATGTACACCTCCAACATACACCCGCGGTTGATCCCATGTCACCCAAATCCTCATAATCTTGACGACACCATCTCAACTGTAATTTAGCCTTTCTACCAACACCGATAAGCCTCAGAGTCAAAATTCTCACCTTCCGTTCTTGTCCAAATGACCCTATTCTAAATATATACCCGGTATCAGTCTCAACCAGCTGCAACAACTCATGCCTACACCCACCAGGTACGACCACTCAACATAACACACTATGCATAGGCCGAAAATAACATTTTTGATCATAACAGTTGCCCGTAATCAATACCAGTAATGGCCATTAGCCTCATATCCGATAGGAACCCGTTTTAAATTTTCACAACACTGATGATGATGCAAGAACCACAAAGACCTCATAACTATACACCCGAATCAAAAGTCACAACCAACACCACCGGGCATACACCCCGCAAGCTAAAACTCAAGAAGCACAAAACGAAAATGACTGAATATATAAAGGGAAACACATAAGAGAAATATCAAACAAGCCTGAGAGGCACAACTTTTTATCAGTACCATACCACAAATCAATATAAGTAGGAAAATCAACGTACATAACAATCATAAGGATCTCTTCTTAGTATAAATCTCTACCGCGGCACGCAACCCGACTCAAACATATAAAAACTCACATGAAATCGAGAGGGTCTCATCCTCAACTATAAATCACAGGTAAAATATGCATCATAATAATTGAAATCTTCCACTAACTCAATTCTTCCAATAAAATCACAACACTTACTGAACTCTCACCCCGGTAGAGTACCAAATCACAAATCGTAACCAAGAATACTCACGAATCACACCAAAACCTACCATAATGGACAACAAGGACTCATTTCTAGTCTTACCACTCTCAATGATGAATAAAAAAATGATAGACACGGGCTACCACTCATAGAATCTCCCAACAGGGGAAAACACATAAATAGTGTGCAAATCATGAAACTCACCCATAAATGAAACAACGAATAAGGGAACTCGTCACGATAAGCAGAACCGAAATGAAATACGAATGGTGCCCCTCTATAAGAAATCAAAAACATACACGTATGACATCGTCTGGCACAACGGCCTCCAACCTACTATATGGAACACATCAACAGGATGGCCTCCCCTCTTGGGCGCCCTCTACTCGCCTGAATACCCCGTTGTGACACATCTGTCCAGAGTCTGGGACAATCTCTGACCAAGTGGTTGGTATCTCCACATTAAAAGCAACCTCTTTGCTGATGTGGCTGTGGAAATTGTGCAGTATAGGTACCCTAAGACCCATGATCACCTAAAATACTATGCGAAGCCGGAAGTGCAAACTGAACTGGATGACCCACAAAAACTCTACCATTTCGTACCCTACCTCCATAATAAGGACTAGTAGATCTCTATGGACTACAAGACCTCCTCGCCTCCATATCCTCTCTCTCCTGGCCTCTCTTGTCCTCTCTCTCACAGCCCCGCATGTCCTCTCTCTCCTGATTCTACATGTTCTCTACTCGGTGAGCGATCCCTACCGCCTGCTGAAATGAAATATTTGACTTTAACTCCTGAGCCATGATGAACCAAATATCATACCTGGGCCCCTTAATGAATCTACGGACATGCTCTCTAACTGTAGCAACCAAAACAGGTGCATGTATGGCCAAATCACTGAATCTGATGGCATACTATGATACTGACATAGTGCCCTGACGCAGCTGCTCAAACTCCACGCGCCATGCATCCCGAAGGGACCGAGTTACATACTCTCTCAGGATAAGCCCGCCACCATTGATAAGCCGCTCCCCTGAGCTGAAACGTAACAAAAGCAACCCCGTCCATCTCCACAATACCCATAGTACGAAAAATGCGGTGGCACTCCTCCAGGAAACTCTAGCATCATCTGTCGCCAATCCACTGAAGGTAGGAGGGTGGTACTTCTTGTACCTCTCAAGTCTAAGCAGTTCTTCCTCAGCTGAACTGGAACCACATGCTGGGTCGTCATGACACATGGAACCTGAACAACATGAACTCGCTGCTCTTGTGTGTGGGTGGTGGGTGTCTGAGCTCCTCCCCCGATCTACAAAGTAGCTGGTGCAACCGGAATCAATCTCGCCTGAGTCAATGTACCAAACATACTCAGGAACTGCGCTAAGGTCTCCCGAAGTCTGGGGGTAACAGCAGGCGCCTCCGGTACCTACCCCCCCAACTAGAACTACTGGTGGCTCCTCAACTGCTGCCTTGGTAGGTGCCCTAGCTATGGCACGTGCTCCTCGTCTGCCTCTTCCCCTAGCGACATCTGCTCCGGGGGTAACGCCATTAGGAACTGCAGCTCATGTCCTCACCATTTATGAGGGAATGGAATGATAAAAGTTCAAAAATTAAGATCAATGTACTCGCACGATAGGAATGAAGGAAGTAAAATAGTCCTAATAGTTCTGTAGATTCTCGAAGATAAGTACAGACGTCTTCGTACAGATCCGCAAAACTCTACTAAACTCGCTTATGACTCGTAGCACCTATGAACCTAGAGCTATGATACCAACTTTTCATGACCCAAATTTCCCTCCGTTGGGTATCGTGATGGAACCTAGTCTTAAGGACTAGGTAAGCCTAAGTTTTACAGAATAACAACAATAATGAATAACCTCTAATAATTTCTGAAATGAATTTCTCTATACAATTTATAATTTCTCAAAGCCGGTAGAACAAGTCATAAGCTCTACAGAGTTTACTACAATTTCTAAATACGACTGTTTGGAAATAAGTAAAAACAGCGGGAATACAAAATAGGACGGTGAGTCTGAAGCATGCGAACGCAGCAGCAGGTTTACCTTTAGTCTCCACAGCAGCAATCCGCGCTGCTAGCTATTGATCAACTGGCTTTGCAATACCTGGATCTGCACAAAAATTTGCATAAGTGTTGTATGAGTACACCACAGCGGTACCCAACAAGTATCAAGACTAACCTCAGTGGAGTAGTGATGAGGAACTGCCAAGACACTTACAAGACTAAACAACCTGAACAAAATGAGTATAGGAACAACAAAGTATGATATCAACATAAGACTACACGATATGGATAACAATACAGTAATTGCAATAAGAAAGGAAAACAACAAGTATCGGCGAAATACCAATAATGACACAAAAGGATGAACGGAAACACAACCTAAATCTGAAATCACAGATATAGAAAGGACAAGTAATCACTCCACCACGACGACCATTTTCATGTCAGGTTTTAGTCAATAAATTCCATGAGGTACCAAACCTCGGGCCAATCACAAGTCACATGTCTCAATACCTGAACCCTAACACTTGGAATCCTGTGCCCTCAATACACCTCATAACTGCACTGACAACTCACGCGCCAAATAGAGCCATTCTCACATAGAAGGCAAGTAAACAAGGGTATCTATGCTCAACCATAACTAGGAAGCCCCTAAATTCGATAAGAGTGCTTAACTACGTGTATGCTTGTGCAAGTGTCCTAACATAGTTCAAACCAGTTAGTAAGCATAAGAAAGAGGAGCGTACAACACGTAGAAAGTTTTCTCACAACTTTCACTAGATAAGGCTCACATAGGTAAGCATACCACTACACAAATATCAACAACAAGAATGCCCGTAGGCCATCATAAGTCATCACAAAACAATCCCTCACAGAGTGCACCTTGTCTTGCCACGTGTGCATTAGCAAAGTAAATGCCTGCCTTGTCTTGCCACACATGCATAATCATGTTCCCACCTTGTCTCGCCACATGCGTAACCCATATATATATATATCCCGCTATGTCACACCGAATGTGCAAATATAAATAGTAATAACAGCACGACAGAAACCTCGTGCAACCCCATATCAACCACAACACGGTAGAAACCACGTGCATCACAATCACAACAACCGCACAACAGAAATCTCATGCATCACCACAACAAGTAAAACAACATCAATGACAATAATACAGAGTACGTCAAGTAAATCAACTCAAGAAACTTCAATCACAAGAAATAGTAGAACTAGTTCACAAGGAATAACTATAATAAAGAATACTAGGCGTAATAAGAACAACTCAATAGGGAAGGAAAAATAATATGTAACAATAGTCCCACAATGTACGGTCCAACAACAAGAAACTAACACAAGTCAAATGATTCCAAATAAGGGAAAGTCCACTAAGGCATAGGGTTTTTAAGCTTCTTTCAAGCTTGGAAAATTACTGGAGAGATACATCCAATTCAAATAAAGGTAGGCAGCGAGAAGGTCACCATAACCTCAATTAAGGGAGAACATTTACAAAAGGGATAACTACAACTTCAAATTAAGATAAGCAGTTAGGGAAAGGATAACATGGCAATGGAAGAGATAAAAATTTCAATTAAGGTACATATGAATCAAGTAACAATAAGAGTATATCATGAAGCAATTGATTTTAGTTAAGCAGGTAAAGGTGAAACTAGTAATTACGGGACGTAGTCATAATAAGAACAATTGTATATTCAATGAATAAAGGACCTAAGAACCCTAAATGGCCAATTTCCACAAAAACGTCCGAGCACGTACTCGTCACCTCGCGTACATGGACTACGATTAGCATAGAAGAATCAAATCCTAAGGGGTAGTCCCCCCACACAAGGTTAAGCAAGATACTTACCTCAAAGAAGATAAACCGATACTTTAAGATGAACTTCTCTGGTGAGATGACCTCCGGACGGCTCAAATCTAACTACAACAACTTCAAAGCACAAATAAAACTCATAAGAAGCTATTCCGGATCATAAAGTCTCAATCTTTATCAAAATCTAAAAACCGATCCCAAAAGTCGACTCCTGGGCTCGCACCTCGAAACCCGATAAATTTCACAAAACCCGAACATCCATTATGATAAGAGCTCCACCATACTAAATATATCAAATTCTGATACCATTTCGTCCCTCAAATCATTATTTTTTATTTTGGAAACTTTCTTCAAAAACCACCATTTTCCTTAACTTAAAACAAAAATTAGATGATAAATATGAAGATAAAACCATGGAATATAATAAGTACTAGGTGAAGAACACTTACCCAATCGATTTTCTTGAAAAACCCAAAAAGAAGCTCCCAAAGCTGATGTCTAAAACTCAAAATATGAAGAAAATGGCCAACCCTCGACTTAAATGATTTATCCAGGCCTTCTGCATCTGCGGACAAGAAGGCTCACTTGCGCACACGCATTTGCGAGAAAGAGTTTGCATCTAAAAACTTAGATAGCTAGGCCTGGAACCGCATCTGTGGATTTACAGCTACATCAGCAGCACCGTAGAAATGCAAAAGCGAGCTTCTTCGCAGGTGCAATCGCTGGACCACAAAAGCGGCCTTCGCACCTGCGTGCCGGCCTCAGCAGAAGCGAGCGAGCTCTCAGTACATCATGACCGCATAAGCGTCCAGGCTCATGCAGAAGCAAAACCGCACCAGCGTTCCAAAGTCGCAGGTGCGAGACATTGAAATCAGACTTGTACAAAACCATGAAAAACATCTGAAACTTGACTGGAACACGATCGGGGCCCTCCGGATCCCGTTCAAGCATTCCAAAAAGTTTAATAACCTAACAAGGACCCGCTTGAGGCCTCAAATCACATCGAACAACGACGAAACCTCGAATCGCACCATGAATCAAACTTATGACCTTCCAAATCTTCCAACTTCTAAAACTCATGCCGAAACCTATCAAACAAACCAAGAATGACGTCCAATTTTCAGACATGTCCCAAATAACATAACGGAGTTGTTCTAACTCTTGGAATTTCATTCCGACCCCGATGTCACCAAATCAACTATTGATCAAAAATCTCCACTTTCCAAACTTCAACTTTCGCCGAAATGCTTCAAATCACCCTACGGACCTTCAAAACCAAATCCGCACGCATGCCTAATTCAAAAATCACCATACGAAGCTTCTTAAGATCAAATGCCACCGAACGGAACTTAAATTCTAAAAATGACCGGCCGAGTCGTTACACTTCAGACTCGGCTTCATTATTAGTTAAAGGAACAGTTCGTATGGTCTGCCTTTAAATTTCTCTAGATGGAGTACTAAGTACTATACCCAAATAAGACCTTTTCATGTTGGATTCACCATCCGTAAATAAAGTCCAGATATATCACGACCTAAAACCATCAAACGATCATGACTGCGCCTGAATCACTTGCTAGTCAAGTCAAATATAACTAAAATGGAAAATAGTAATAGAAGTAACAAAAATAATATGAATCAAAAGCCAAATGACATAAATACGTATGTAAAAACCTAAAATCCCCCTGATCTAGTAATACATAGTCATAAGATCTAAAATAGAAGTACAAGTCTGAAATACAAAATGAAACTACAAATCATAGCGACTCACGACTCGGTCCAACACCTGGATCTGCACCATTAAGTGTAGAGTGTAGTATGAGTACAACTAGCCCCATGTACTCAGTAAGTATCATAACTAACCTCGGCGAGGTAATAGAGGCAGGAATTATCAATGATACTCGCTAATAACCTGCTCAATTCATAAAGTTTACAAGTACATTGCAATATTATCATCAAGTCATGAATCACAAATAAAGTCTCCTCGGTACACATGCTATATGGTGTCAAGCTCTGTATCAATTAACAATCCAGCATATAGAGAAGATATGCATAAAAGGCATGCATACATTCCTGATATAGCATAGAGAGAAGATACACGAATAAAACATGTATACATCCAAGGAAATTGCAAGTAGAGATGAAATGCAATAACCAAACCAAACTTTGATAAATTTCCTCATACCGCGTGTATACCATCAAGAGAGAAATACGAAAGGGAGAACCTAGGGGGATGGATCCTTATCCATACGTTGCACGGACAACTCACATGCTAACATAACTTAGATCTGCATGGACCACTCACGTGCTATCAACCTAGTCCATATCACATAGAAAGCATATACAAGAATACATGTACATTAACAATGTATATCAAATTACATACTCATGGACCAATATAAGTGACATGCTAAGGTGTAGGCATGTGCAAAGTGTACTACCATAGTTTAGATCAGGCGATTACGCCACAAGAATAGCAAGTAACATGTTAGCACAAGTGATCAACCAACAAATAATTTTTAACGTGAATTAATTTGCTCACAAAGGGGTACAACATAAGAATCATGATAACATGAAGCTTAGCAATAAATTCGAGACATATAATAGCCTAATCATTACCCGAGCATGGATAATACCATGTGTAGGTACATGGGCTCAATCCCCTCACATGTGTTCCACTCATAGCGAAGCCAACACTAATAACTCAGGAAACTAGTGCCTCAACCAAGTTTAGATAAGATACTTACCTCAAGCAAGAAATATCAATACTCTAGAAATCCCTTCCCGTGTGAGTCTACCTCCGGACGGCTCGAATCTAGCCAAAATAACTTAATAACATCAATAAAAGCCATAGGAAACAACCACAAACAATACAGCTATGATCTTGATACAAATATACAAAGACAACCCTGGGCCCGCATCCTAAAATCCGACAAAACTTACAAATCACGAATACCCATTGCAATATGTGTCCAAATATATGTGTTTCTTCCTAATATAATCTCAAATCGACCGCCAAATCACCAATTTCACTCTCCAAAATCCATAGAAAAAACCCCCAAATTCCTCGTTTAATTCACATAAACTAGGTGTAATAATCCATACGACATAAATATCTAACATCAAAATCATGTAGAGTTTACTTACCCCTTCAATTGTAGTGATTAACCCTCCAAGAATTGCCCCTAGCCGAGTTCCAAAACTCCAAATAATGAGAAATAACCAAAACTATGGAAAGATAAAATCTGCCCAGCAGTTCCGCATTTGCGGAACCAAATACCGCATCTGTGAAAAAACCATCGCAGATGCGGGAATCATTTATTCCCTTGATCAACCACATCTGCGGTCCTCCAGTCGCGTCTGCACATCCACTTCTGCGGAAGATCCTTCGCTTCTGCGCAGGCGCATCTGTGCTCACCATGCCGCATCTGTGGACCTAGCCTTTCCAATCATGCACTACATTTGCAGCCCCAGGTCCTCTTCAGCGGACTCGCACTTGCGGCAAAGAACTCGCATGTGAGTAACACTAGAACATGTCTATTCAAAAGCATGAAAATGATCTGCAATTCATCTGAAACACACCCGCGACTCCGGGGCCCCATCCAATCACCAACCAATCAAAAAAGATAAACCGGACCTACTCTAGGAATCAATTCACATAAAACAACATCAAAACCACGATTGACCTCAATTCAAGCGTAAGGAACTAACCAACTTCCAACATTCCAAAACTCATGTCGAGCCACGTCTAATCAACTCGGGATGACCTTAAATTTTGCATATAAGTCCCATGATACAACAGACCTATTCTCACTCCCATTACCACAATCCAAACTCCATATCAATAAAGTCAACTCCCGATCAAGCCTATGAACCTTCCAAACCTTCAAATTTCTAACTTTCACCAATTCAAGCCAAAACAACCTAGGAATCTCCGAATCAAAATCCAGACATACGCCCAAGTCAAAAATTACCATACAGACCTATTGGAACCATAAAAATACCATTCTGGAGTTGTCTACATAAAACCCGAACTCTGGTCAACCTTCTCAGCTTAAGCTTCCAACCTTGGAACGAAGTATCTCGATTCAATCCAAAACTTCTCTAAAACCAAACCAATCGCCCCCTCAAGTCAGATAACAACTAATGCACATATGTAAATCATCAAATACTGAAAACGGGGTTGGGTCGTTACATTCCCCCCATTAAGCAAATGGTCATCCTCAAACGAGTCTGGAATCATACCTGAAGTGCCGAAAAGGTGAGGATATATACTCCGTTTATCATGCATATCCTAAGTTGCCTCCTCGACCGGTTGACCCCTCTACTGAACCTTCATTAATGCAATATTCTTCGACCTCAACTTGAGAACCTGTCTATACTGAATGGCCACTGGCTCGTCATCATAAGTTAAATCCTTGTCCAACTGCACCGAGCTGAAACCTAACTTATGTGACGGATCCTCATAGTACTTAAGAAACATGGAAATATGAAACAGTGGATGAGCTTCTGATAAACTAGGTGGAACGACAGGTCTGTAAGCGACCTCACCAACCCTCTCCAAGACCTCAAATCGACCAATATGTTGGGGCTCAACTTGCCCTTCTTCCCGAACCTCATCACACCGTTCATGGGCGAATCTTTGAGTAGAACCTTCTCACCCACCATATATGCCACACCATGAGTCTTCATATCAACATAACTCTTCTGTCTGGACTGTTTTGTACGAAGCCGCTCCTGAATCGATTTCACCTCCTCCAAAGCATCTCGAACTAGATCAGTGCCCAACAATCTAACCTCCCCAGGCTCAAACCAACCAATCGGAGAATGACACGGTCCCTCATATAAGTCCTCATACGAAGTCATCTACTCGACTAATAGTTGTTGTTGTCTGCGAACTCTGCTAGCGGTAGAAATTGGTCCCATTAACTCCCAAAATCAATGGCACATGCTCGCAACATGTCCTCCAAGATCATAATAGTACGCTCTAACTGCTCGTCCATCTGGAACAGAACATTGTGCTCAGATTGCCATATATGCCCAACTCATACTGCACTGCTCTTCAAAAATATGATGTAAGTTGAGTGCCTCGATCTAAGATAATAGACATGGGCATACCATGAAGGCGAACAATCTCTCAAAGATAAATCCAAGCCAATTGCAATGAAGTGTAGGTAGTCATGACTAGAATGAAGCATGCGAACTTGGTTAGTCTATTCACAACGACCCACACCCCATCAAATCTCCTCAAGGTCTGTGGAAGCCCAACCAAAATATCCATAATGATATGCTCCCACCTCCACTCTGGTATATCTAGCCTTTGAAGCAAATCACCAGGTCTCTGATGCTCATACTTTATCTGCTGATAGTTCAAACACCGTGCAACATACTCAACAATATGATTTTTCATCCTCCGCTACCAATAATGCTGCCTCAAATCACGGAATATCTTCACTTTACCCGAACGAATGGAATACCGTGAATTATGGGCCTATTGAAGAATCAACTCCCGTAACTCATCCACATTAGGCACACAAATCCGATCTTGAAGTCTTAATTCCCTATCACCAATAGTAACCTCATTAGCATCACCGTGTTGCACAGTGTCCCTAAGGACAAGCAAGTGGGGATCATCATACTAACACTCCGTGATGCGCTCAAACAAGGACGATTGTGATACAACGCAAGAAAGAACCTTGCTAGGCTCTGAAATATCATACCTCACGAACCTGTTAGCCAAAGCATGAACATCCAAAGCTAACGGTCTCTCCCTAGGTGGAATAAAATCAATACTCCGCATGAACTCTACCTTCCTAGTGAAAGCATCCACCACCATATCGGCCTTCCCCTGATGATAAAGAATGGTGATATCATAGTCCTTAAATGACTCTAACCACCTATGTTGCCTGAAGAGTTCAAATCCTTATGTCTGAATAGATGCTAGAGACTCCTGTGATCCATGAAGACCTCGCAAGATACACTATATAGATAATGCCTCCAAATATTGAACGCATGAATAGTGGCTGCTAATTCTAAATTATGTACTGGTAGTCCTTTCCATGAGGCTTCAATTGATGCAAAACATAGTCAACCACTCTACCATCCTGCATCAACACACACCCAATGCCAACCCATGAAGCATCATAATAGATTGTATAAGAACCCGATCCTGAAGGCAAAACTAGAACTAGAGTTGTAATCAAGGCAGTCTTGAGATTCTGATAGCTCTCCTCACAATTATCAGAACACCTGAATAGGGAACCTTTTGAGTCAATTAGTTAATGGGTCTGCAATAGATGAAAACCCCTCCAGAAAACGATGATAATACATATCCGACCCTAGGAAAGTCCAAATATCTATAGTAGTAAAAGGTCTGGGCCAAGTTTGAACTACCTCAATCTTCTTCGAATCCACTTAAATCCCATCAGTGGACACCGCCTGACCCAAGAATGCCACTGAGTCTAACAAGAACTCACAGTTGGTAACATACAAATTCTTCTCTCTCAATGTCTTGAGCACAATCCTCAAGAGCTCCTCATGCTCCACCTAGCTATGAGAATGCACCAATATATCATCAATGAAGACAATGACGAAGGAATCTAGATAAGGCTGAAATACATTTTTCATCAAGTGCATGAAAGATGATGGGGTATTGGTTAGACCGAAAGACATCACCGAGAACTCATAATGGCCATAATGGGTCCTGATTGTTGTCTTAGGAATATTCGAAGCCCTGATCTTCAAATGATGGCACCACAATCTCAAGTCAATCTTAGATAATACCCAAGCACCCTGATGTTGATCAAATAAATCATCAATATGCGGCAGTGGATATTTTCTTGATAATAACTTTGTTCAAAAGCCTGTAGTCAATGCACATCCCCATAGAACCATCTTTCTTCTTAACAAATAGAACTAGTGCACCCCAAGGTGATACACTAGGCGTGATGAAATACTTATCAAGCAATTTATGTAAATCTTCCTTCAATTCTTTCAACTCCACTGATGCCATGCCTGACAGGTTTGCAGGAAACACATATGAGAACTCCCTCGCTACTAGAACTGACTCAATAGTAGGAGTATTAGTACTAACATCTCTCACAAAGGCCAAATACACCAAACACCTTTCTCAACCATCATTTGAGCCTTCAAATATGAAAACACTCTATTGGGAGTGTGACCAAGCGAACCTCTCCACTCCAACCTAGGCAACTCCGACACCGCCAATGTCATGGTATTAGCATGACAATCAGAATAACATGATATGGTGCTAGACAATCCATACCCAAAATCACCTCAAAACATACCATACTGAGCAATAAAATATTGAATCTAGTCTCATAACCCCTTAATAGTAACCACACAGGACCGATATACACAATTCGCATAACAGAATTGCCTACCGGTGTAGATACATGAATATATATGTAAAAAGAATCACGAGGCATATCTAAATAACGAGCAAAATATGATGACATGTAAGAATGAGTAGAACCACGGTCAAATAGCACTAACGCATCACAACACACAGAAAAAATACATATGATCACGTTGTCAGAAGCAACCGCCTCTCGCCTGGCTGAAAAAGCATATCAATGGGCTTGTCCACCACCTGATTGACCTCCCCCTCTAGGGCGACTAGAATCGATGGAGCCCACCCTCTATGCCGGCTACACACTGAATGATGATTGAATTAGGGGAGCACTATATAATTTGTGGCTAACTGATGAACCAAGGAGAATCTGACGAGCTACCTGAGCGAGCCTAAAAGGACGACCTCTGATGTAATGTAACTGGCCTCCAAACGAGGCACCACCAAAAACACCTGAACCACGAGGCCTATTGGCCTCCCGCTTCTCTCTCTCTCTCTCTCAAGCCTGTGAACATTCTCCACACGTCTAGATATCTTAACCACCTGGTCAAATGTAGCATCCATCTCAGACTCTTGGGCTATACCATATCGCAGACAATAGTTAAGGCCATCAGTGAATCTCCTGATCATCTCCCTCTTAGGAGGAACCAAAAATACTGCATAATGTGCCAACTCCGTGAATCTAATCTTGTACTGGGCATATTTATACTCTCCTGGTGTAGATGCTCAAACTCCCTGCGCAACTCCTCTTTGCAAGTTTGTTGGACGAACTTCTCTAAGAAGAGAACTAAGAACTGATGCCATGTGAGTAGTGTTTCTCCTGCTACCTGACTCATAGGTTTTCCACCACCTGTAGGCTGGTTCTGTCAGCTCTAAAGTAGCGAAGTCGAATCCATTAGAGTCCACAAGTCCCGTCGTGCGAAGAATTCGATGACACTAATCAAGAAAAAACTAAGCATCCTCTGAATCTCCTCCACTGAACTGGGGAGGGCGAAGTCTCTAAAATCACTCTAACATCTTCTGCTCCTCATTGATTAAAGATGGTCCAACCTCGACTCGAGCAGCAACAACTAGCGGAATTGGAAAAACTCCTGATGTCTAATAACCATGAGCTAGCTGCTCCGGTGTATGGGCGACGGGAGTCTCTGATCCTCTCCCATGTTGTGAGATAGCTGGTGCAACTGGTATCATACTCTCCTAAGCCAAGCTCGTGTAAACACTCAAGACATAGGCCAAAGTCTCTTGAAGACCCGGTATAGAAATAGGTATTGTCGGTGTCTAAGCTGGTCCCACCGGGTTAACAATATCTGGAACTTGCTCCTCCACTAGAGTAATTGGTGCTCCACAAGTACTACTCTAGCTGTAGCGTGGGCCCCACCTCAGCCTCTACCTCAGCCTCGGCCTCTTGAGACCCTGGCTAAAGACACTGGTGCCTACCTGTCTAATCTGGCTGAATGTGTCGTCACTATCTATAGTAGAGTAAAGGTTCAAACTTCAAAAATAACAAATCTGCACGACAAAAATGCAAGAAAGTGAAGTTTTTTCGAACAGTTCGGTAGCTGCTCGAAGATAAATATAGACGTCTCCGTACCGATCTGCCAGACTCTACTAAACCTGCTCATGACCCGTAGAACCTATGAACCTAGGGCTATGTTACCAACTTGTCACGACCCAAGACCACCAATCGGTCGTGATAACGCCTAATTCACTTGCTAGGCAAGCCAAACATAACAAAAACGGAACATAGTAACAGAAGTAACGAAAATAATATAAATCCAAAGCCAACTGACATAAATAACTATGTAAATACAACAAATCCCCTAGATCTACTAATATGGAGTCATGAGCTCTAAAATAGAAGAATAAGTCTGAAATACAAAATGAAAATATTGTATGAATGAAAAGAGACGCCAAAGACTGCGATCGAAATGCAATCTACCTCATCTCCTTGCAACTCTCTACAACAAATCACAGCAGGGTCCAACACCTAGATCTGCACAATTAAGTGTAGAGTGTTGTATGAGTACAACCGACCCCATATACAAGTATCATAACTAACCTCGATGAGGTAATAGAGGCAAGAATTATCAATGATACTCACTAATAATATACTCAATTCATACGGTTACGAGTACACTGCAATATTATCATCAAGTCATGAATCACAGATAAAGTCACCTTGGTACACATAAGATATGGTGTTAAGCTCTGTATAGATTAACAATCCAGCTTATAGAGAAGATATGCACAAAAGGGATGCATACATTCTTGATCTAGCATATAGAGAAGATACGTGAATAAAATATGTATACATCCAAGGAAATTACAGGTATAGAAGAAATGTAATAACCAAACCAAACAATGATCAATTTTCCTTATACCGCATGTACACCATCAAGAGAGAAACATGAGATATTGACCCCAAGAGGATGGATCCTTATCCATACGCTGCACGGACAACTCGCGTGCCATATATAACACCTGCACGGACAACGCACGAGCTAATATAACTCATATACGCACGGACCCCTCACGTGCTATCAACCCAATCCATATCAAACAAAAAACATATACAAGAATACATGTACATGAACAATGGATATCAAATTTGTCATGCCCCAAACGTGGGGGGAGAGACCGGCACCCGGTGCCTCACCTATCCTTGCGTACCAACTTGCGAATAAGGGACTCCGAACATATAATGTCATACTTTGGCCGTGGGCTACATTCCAAGACAATTTGCAAATGCTGACTAAACATCAATATAAAGCTGGGCCGACAAGGTCGACATAACTACTACAACTGGAAAACCAACAAAATATACATACAAGGCTTATAAGCTCAACATACTGCACTAACTGATAGGATATGTCTGCAAGCCTCTACTGATGGATGTACATCAGTGCCCCGGCCTATCCATAACATATATATACATATATACACAAGATGTTCATAAAACTCTAGACCCGGTAACTCCAAAAGACGTGGAGCTTATCGATCAAGCTGGACTCGGGCAACACCTACTGAGGCGCTCGACCATACTAGGCTCTGTATCTTGGCCATTCTGGGATCGCTCATAGGCGCTCGGCCATAGTAGGCTTGACATATAACTTACCATGTGATCTGAGGTTGCCCAATAGGGGGCCGCCCACCGATTATAGCTCGGTGGTGGGAAAATATTGTAATACTGTATATATATAAATCCTCTGCTCTCTTGACTGGAAGAAGACAACACTCAATTAAATATGAAGTCTCGATAAGGGAAAATACTGTAACTTATGAGACTAGGATAATGTATATAAATTCGAGAGTATGAACCTCTCTTTATGCCTCGTTATCAAAAACATGTAGTTACGAGATCATGCCAAAATAATGGAAAGTTTAGCCTTAATATACCTGAGCCGATTCTCTTGACAATCCTCCTAACACACGCCAATCGCAACGAAACACGTAACGGCAAATCAAAGTGGGGGAAAATCCATATAATATTCTTGAGAAAGATTGTATCGTACTTCCTTAGAATCGGAAAATCCCGTTTCTATAACATTACGTAGTCTCGTATGATTTTTTGTAGCACAATCACGTTGCTTAACATCTAATCTTACATGAATGAGTTGCTGAATCATTCTTTGAACTTTTGTAGAGATTCCATAATGAATTAAAGAGGTCCTTTTTAATATTTGGGTGTGGCCCCACTTGAATAATGACTAAGCCACAAAATCTTGTAATTGTGACACAAAGTTATATGACTTAAGAGTCATATTTAACGAAGGCTTCTTGGCTGCCACGTTTTGGAGTTCAAGCTTATCCAAAATATCTTAATTAATTGCTAATCTTTCCCTAAAAATCCACAATTAACCAAATATCTACATAATTAAGAATTATCTCAACTTACTTAAAATACAATTCACTTTTAACAGACTTTATACACCTTACTATTATGGTTATGTGGTACCTTGTATGGTACTAGTCCATAAATACCGGGTATTATAGCTCGGACCATATTTTATCCCAAAATGTCAAACTTCAACGAAATTCATTTTCTTCGATTTTCTTACCCTCTCACTTTCACGAATTTACTCATCGCTTGTTGAAATAGCATAATGCTTATAATCTCAAAATAATCTCTTTCCCGAACTTACGTCGATTAACTTACGACGAAACTTCAACGTTCAATAATGCGGATGTAACATCTCATTTCCGAGCTTATATCAATTTACTCATAGCGTACTTTCACGTACAAAAACATGGGGTGTAACATCATTCCCCCCTTTGGAACATTCGTCCTCGAATGTTGACTGATGCACTTATTATTATCATAACCTATATCTCTTATGAATGGTTTTAATACTGTCCTTGCCATCCTGTTCTGTGAAGAAATCCATAGGCTAGGGCATTCCCCCTTTAGGCCTCTTTCTCACACCATGACTTGTGGTCGGAATCCTTTAAATCTCGTAACTGTTGCTACCTTTTATCATGCAGCCTATACGACTCTGACCTTGTAAGTGTGCCTATGCGATTCTTCTCCCTATTTTCCTCCAATGTTTAGCAAATCTTTAGGCCTCACTTTGTAAACATATACAGAGCTTGACAAGATGTCCCTCTAGGCATCTATAGGTATATTGAAGTTCTTCGCTCGGTACTTTATCGAACTTACGAATATTGCTATATCTTATTTCATAGACCCGGTTATCTATCCGCATGACTTTACTACATCTAGGTAGGTCATACTATACCATAACTCTTACTTCGAGTTGTTGTTACTTAGGTCTGCTACCAAACTCCAGGTTACTCTTTCGCTGCTTATCATATGTATAAATATATGTGCTTTACTGCTTCTTCCTTACCGTATTTCATAGCATCTCAATGTGATTCACCTTACGTGTGTATTTTCATCTCGTATAATTGTTGAAATCCCTTTTTTCTTTCTTCAAATCATTACTTAATTGAAGGTTCAACGTCATCCTTTATCTATCACAATTACACCTTTATTCTATTACTAGAGCAACATTCCATCTTTTCTAAATGCTATTAGTCTTAGACTCCTCTGAGTTCATTCAGGCTATACTGAGCTTTCTATAACTTAGAGAAAGCATCAACTCTCTTGTTTTCATGGGCTTAATCTCGAGGACTTATCCATTTTCACCACCTTCTTACTTTCTATTTCTTATCCTTACTCATGTCTTTCTAAAACCTTTTCTCTCTACCATAATTTAGCTTGCGACCTACACATACTATTAATACTACTCGCAACCCTCCTTCAACTTGCTTGCACCATAGATTTCCTTATGTTATTCTGGAACATGAAGCGAGATATCACATCGTCTCCAACTCTTCTTTACTCTCTTGACTAGATCTCTCGGTGCCTAGAATCTATAGGCTGGAAGATATGACACTAACGATGCTGCTATCATTCATAGATACTGAATCCCAGCGCTTCTAGCCTTCTATCTGAAGTATGGACTATTCACAACCTTATGCATTTGAGTATCTCGTACGTCGTTTACCTTTACCTTACTTAACTTAAAATCTCACATCACATCTTCTATCTCTTTCATGACCTCCCTTCCACATAGGTATAATTCACATCCATAATTTGAAACTCTATTATAATACTTTCACCTATGGTGCATACACAACCCAGTGGAGAGCTTCATATCGACTTCTTATAAGGCTGGTACTTCTTCTAACTGTCATTATTGTAGAGCCATTATAGAATATGGCTACTGTACTATCTCTTTTGTACCTCTGATATATAAGAGTAGTCTTGCAATGTTCTCAATCACGAGGTCTATAATTTTTTGGGTCCAATAATCAGATTCTTGATTTACTTCGTTGATGTAATTCTTTAGTTTGTTCTTCCTTCTCATCACCCTTTATGTAGGCTGAAGCTATCTTCCGATCTACGGCTCCTGGTATTAGTTATTACTTTAGCCTTTCATGGGTGCTATAGAATATCCATAATAAAATTTTCTAACAATTCAATCCTTTGTTTATGCCCTGGGATCAATTCTTTCTTTTAACTTACACCGGAGTCTTCTACAGTTGTATAGAATGTCAGTATATATGCTGCATGGATAATATTCCAAAGTCGTAAGTGTGTTCATGACGTAACTAACTCTAGATCATTGATCAAATAATTCCTTTCGTTCCTTCTCAGCTTTCTTTAAATGAAGGCAATTACTTTTCCTGGTCAAACTGCCCCCTTGTTGCGTGCATACTTAACTTATCTTAGTGTCCATACATATTGGAATTCCATACCACTCATATGATCTTGAATATCACTTCTGATTTTTACTTCATGTCTGTTAGCCACGGTAGGTGCCACTTTCTTATTGAGTGCATAAAACATTGTTGTGAGACTGTTGTTATAAGATCACTTCCTCTTTAGGTCATTGAGTATAGGTCGAAGCCTTCTTTATTACTTCCTCAGCTAGTCTTTTATTGTAGTACTTAGGGAGGACCCTCTGATTCTTGCAAGGCTGCGAGCTTATTACATCGTTTACCTGGTGGAAGTTTTGATGTTCTTTCTTACTTGTAATTATCCTTACTTACTTATCTTCATGCCCTTGTGCTCGTAGGGTTGCTTCTGAGCTGATATTTTGATTGTCTTCCCAGTGGCACTCTCTTTTACCTCTGTAACACTCATACTGTACCTTTAACTACCCCAACCCCTATCTTAATATTTCTCAAGGTTACGATGTCATATCTGTGAGACTGATTTTCCCATATTGGGGTTCATTATGTTTATCTTGCACGATCTATTGATTCATCTGTATCCTCTTATCTAGCCATAACTAGGCTCTTCCTGAATCAACTACTAAATATTCGTTGGCCCATTCTCATATCAATATTCCGCATAATCTTTCTTGGGTTATTTCTTTTGCCTTAACTTATGTCTCGCACTGGCTCCTTATTTATCAATAACATCTCAGGCAGGAACCCTTATTCCCCCTCCTTGATGTCGTGTTTGCATAATGTTCTAGAATCCTAGCATACCTGTAGGATTTGAATAAATGCAATCTCATCCCTTTCTCATTTTTTTTATCATATTCTTCCTTTACCATTCCATACTTACTTAATATTGACTTAATGCTACATCACTCCATATTCCCCCCCCCCCCC
>ML430431.1:59953-83889 GCA_005239525.1 Nicotiana knightiana | reverse complement strand
ATACTTACTTAATATTGACTTAATGATTCAGCACCCCATATTCCCCCCCCCCCCCACTTTAGGGAATACTAAGATTTAGTGCTACGACGATCTTCCTATAGATGGTTTATCTCTTCATCCTTGGCATCTTTTCACATCTTCAATGACTCTTTCTCTCCTTATGGTAATCCTTCTGTACTAAGGATAAAAAAATTCCTTACTCACGAGGTTGACACTTAGTGTAACTGGCACATATAGTCCTTTAACCTTAACTTTGCTCATATTGCTTACTTTAGGGATGCGTCTTCCTAAATGACCTTTAAAGGTTATTCTTCTGTCGCCCATTCTATTATTTCCAGAATGCAATATCTGAAATTCTCATGATACCGAATATAAAATCACTCTGTCCCTAATTCATGTTTAGTTTACCTTGTTCACCAATCCATATTAATTTCTATTACTCTGGGGTCTAACTTTCCTTCTGGTAATCACGTTAGGGTCACAAACTTATTTCTCGAAATGAGGGTATGACTTTATGACCTATACTCTTTTGTTGCCTCAATGCCTGTCACCTCTCGTATTTTCCTTCTCTTATCTATAGACTCTATACTACTGTCATTTTTTGATCTATTGTTGTCATCCATGTATCACATCTTACTCATAATGCTTCATTAACTCTCTTCTGATTTCCGGCTAACATCTATGTATATCACTTTATTCTGAAAACTTGAACAAGACATTCTTTTACTTTTAGCTCCCCTTTGCTCCATCTGTTGGCTCTTCGGATTGCCTTACATCCTCTCCCTACTTGGGACATGAGCCATTCTAAGGTAATATTTATCCCTTCTAGGCTTCCAGTGCCTATCTTTATAGTACTCATATCTAGCTGTACTATTTTAGAGTGCACCATCTAGGTATCTCACGAGGAGATCTATTAGCACATTTGCAATATCCTTCAGAAATGTCAACTAACGCAAACAATCCATCCACCATTTTGGGTCACTCTAACCCTAGCCGGATCCTGATATCTGTCCCCTGATAGCCCTCATAGGGCATAAATGAGAAGGGTGTGGCCAATTGTACATATCTCTGTTATTGTTGAAGGTAACTCAAAAGGCTTATATTCCTCTGCCTGAATTTGTAACTACTGATAATCTTCATTAACTGGCGCCTCGTACCCTTATTCATCTTGCTTCTTTTACTTGTTGAAACTTGTATCTTTCTTCTGAATCTCTCATTTCCTTTCACCATAGGGGTGGATAGATATTCTTTCCTTATGGCTCCTTATCAATAGGCTTACATGTCTCAGTACACACATGATCTACTGAAGACCTTACATTTACTCATCATAAGCATCATGAAAAATCTAGTTCCTCTGACTTAACTCTTCCATAGCCACATGCAATCTCTTACCAATTGTCCTTCTAGATGTAGACCTTGTTGTATTGTGAATAAGATAGAGTTTAGGAAATTGAGTTCTTACAACTGAGCTCTACCACATGACCTAGAGTAAGAAGAAAGAGTGACAGTCCTAAATGCCTTGTAGCCTCCTGCTTATAAGTGTGGTGCACAACACGCCCATAAACAAGACTCTACTAGACACGGCTTGTAGGCTCTCTAGGACAGAACTGCTCTGATACCACTTCTGTCACGCCCCGAACCTGGGGTCGAGACTAGAACTCGGTGCCTCACCTATCCTTGTGTACCAACTTGCGACTAAGAGACTCTGAACATATAATGTCATACTTTGGCCATGGGCCACATTGAAAAACAATTTGTGAACATTGACTAAACATCAATATAAAGCTGGCCGACAAGGCCAACATAACTATTACAGCTGGCAAACCAACAAAATATACATACAGGACTTATAAGCCCAACATACTGCACTAACTGATAGGATATGTCTGCAAGCCTCTACTGATGGATGTATTGTGATCGGAATAGGGACCCGGCCTATCCATAACATATATACACAAGATGTACATAAAACTCTAAACCCGTCAACTCCGAAGGATGCGGAGCTTACCGATCAAGCTGAACTCGAGCAACACCTACTGGGGAGGTCTACTGGTCTGTCTATCTGAACCTGCACGCATGCAATGTGGCATCCCCGGCAAAAGGGACGTCAGTACGAAATAATGTGCCGAGTATGTAAGGCAACAAAATAACTGAAAGCTAAAACTAAACTGATAATATAATAACTGAAAGTAAAATACTGACTTAACTCTCTCAATATAGTAAGTAAAATAGTTGTCCGGCCTTATAGGTCTCAGTATATATAACTTCTCTGCCGTAGTAGGCTCGCTCATAGGCGTTCGGCCATAAGTCTTTGTATCTCGGCCATTCTGGGCTCGCTCATAGATGCTCGTCCATAGTAGGCTAGGTATATAACTTACCGTCTGATCAGAGGTTGCCCAATAGGGGGTTGCCCACCGTTATAGCTCAATGGTGGGAAAATATTGTAATATTGTATATATATAAATCCTCTTCTCTCTTGACTGGAAGAAGACAATAATCAATTGAATATGAAGTCCCGATAAGGGAAAATACTATAACTTATGAGACTAGTATATATAAATTTGGGAGTATGAACTTCTCTTTATGCCTCATTATCAAACACATGTAGTTACGAGATTATGCCAAAATGAAGGAAAGTTTAGCCTTAACATACCTGAGCCGATTCTCTTGACAATCCTTCTAACACACGCCAATCGCGATGAAACACGTAACGGCGAATCAAAGTAGGGGAAATCCGAAGGATATTCTTGTGAAATATTGTATCGTACTCCCTTAGAATCGCAAAATCCCGTTGCTATAACATTACGTAGTCTCGTATGATTTTTTGTAGCACAATCACATTGCTTAACATCTAATCTTTCATGAATGAGTTGCTGAAGCATTCTTTGAACTTTTGTAGAGATTCCATAATAAATTAAAGAGGTCTTTTCTAATATTTGGGTGTGGCCCCACTTAATAATGACTAAGCCACAAAATCTTGTGATACTGATACAAAGTTATATGACTTAAGAGTCATATTTAACTAAGGCTTCTTGGCTGCCACATTTTGGGGTTCAAACTAATAGGATTTGCTTACCCTCTCACCTTCAAGAATTTACTCAATGCTTGTTAAAATAGCTTAATGCTTATAATCTCAAAATAATCTCTTTTCCGAACTTGCGTCGATTAACTTACGGAGAAACTTCAACGTACGGAAATGCGGAATGTAACATCTCATTTCTGAGCTTATATCAATTTACTTATAGCGTACTTTCACGTACAAAAATGTGGGGTGTAATAAAATTACATACTCATTAACTGATATAAGTGACATGCTAAGGCATAGGTATGTGAGAAGTATACTAGAAAAGTTTAAGTCAAGCGATTATGCCACAAGAATAGCAAGTAACATGTTTGCACATGTGATAAGTGTGGATTTTGACTACTTATTAGCACTTTTTTGCTTTTGTTTTAGTCCGAAAGTTGATTTATGTTCCCGAAACTAATGAAAGTGTGCAAATTGCAGGAATGTTGGAAGTTTTAGCTCCCACGATAAAATCCAACTCAAAAAGGGTTGTTCCGACTCACAAGGCAAGAAGGGGCGCAAAACTTAAGAAGTGCGGTTCGCAGAAGAATGTGCGGACCGAAAAATTTCATCTGCGGCCGCAGAGCAAGTGAAAGAGACCAGCAGGATATTAGCCAATGTGCAGACCACACATGCAATGTGCGTCCGCAGAACAAGGTCGGCACTGACAAATGATTCAAAGTTTAGAGAGTGTGCAAAAAACCAAGACATGAGCCTGGCTTAAAGTGCGGACTACACAAGAATTGTGTGGCCGTAGAAGATATTATGCAACCGCTATCTAGAATTACACGCCTGTAGAATCAAAGACCCTGCTAGCAGAAGCAATCTGCGGATCGCACATGGAATTGTGCGGCCACAGAATCTCCCGAAGGGTATTTTTGTCGGCGGATTTTGGGCCACTATAAATAGACGAGATTCACATTTTTAGGTCGAGTTTCGAAGTTTGAGTTGTTGTAGCCATTATATTTTTTCTATTTTAGGAAGTTTGTGACTATTTTAGGATCCAAACATCATATTTCATCAGTTTAATCTTATATTATGAGTTTAATTAGAATTTCTTCTTTGTTTTCTTCATTTCTCACTACAAGTAGCTAGATTCTTACTAGGGTTGTGACCCAACTCTAGTGTGTAAACCTTATGGGTATTTAATTTAATGCTTGTTTATGATTGGGTGTTACCTTAGTTTATGCTTCAATTTTAGAATTAATGGTTGGAAACTTTGATTCATGCCTTTATGACTTGGTCTCTACTTGAGAAAGAGGGACCTAGTCTAGGCTAACTTGGGTAACAAGGAATTGGGCTAATTGAGGGTTTGATTAGCCTAATTAAAGGGTTCAAACTAGAGATAGTGAGAACCCGACTTGAGCTCATATCAACTATTTAGTTTGATACCCATTTGGTCTTGAGAAAGCCAAATTGGGAAAAATCACTCCATGACCAAGAGGTATTTAGTGGGTAACATAGAGTTGAGGGCTATAATACACCCCAATAAATAAAACAAGTGTTAACGTATTTAACCAACTAAACAAACACCTAGGTTATGGTTACATCCCTAGGCTTTTTGACTATTTGGATAAACACCAAAACAATCATTCGATTTCTAGTTTCTTCTCGTAGCTTATAATTGTTAGAGTAAAATCAAAACTAGAAATCAAAACCATTTGTTTCAAAGTGCAATTTAAGTGTTCCATTTGCTTTCATCAAGTATATACCCCTAATACCCATAGTAGCTCCCTGTGGAAATCGACTCCGACTCTTGTTGGGTACTATTCTTCCAACGACTGTTTCCACTCACTATTCAGTGCGGATTGGATGTTGATCAATTTTTGGCACAATTGACGGGGATTTAAAATGGTGTTAGCTATATATTTGGGTTTGTTTTTGGAATATCTTCTTTTCCTTCTATGTTACTAACTTGTGTTTAGAAATTTTTGGTACAACAATTGGCGAACAATGAGCTCAAAAATTTACCTTTGGGGGAATTGGATGGAGATGAGGAGAAAGTAGTGGAGGTACCTCATGAGCCACAAGACAATCGAAGGGGCCGGGTACCTCATGACAATGTGCTCGTTCCACCCCCACCTCCATCACGAGAAGCTCCGCACCAGATATTGCCCAACGAAGGTTATGCTAGTGAAATAGTCCCTCCCTGTATTAGGGAGGGCAACTTCCAAATAACCAATGTGATTCTCACTTTGCTTGAGAAATGGTGTTTCTTTACCGGTGCTCTAACACAAAATGCTTATAAACATTTGAAGGGGTTTGTGGATACTTATTGGGGGAGCAAGCAAACTAATGTCTCCAAGGATGCATTGAGGCTAAGGATTTTTCCCTTATCTCTACGGGGGAAAGATTTGGATTGGTTGGAATGATTACCGAACCATTCGATTCACATTTGGGATGAGTTGGCAAAAAAATTCATTACTAAGTTTTTCTCTCCCGGACACATAGCTGCACTTCGAGATGAGATATTGGCATTCAAGCAAGAGCCGAATGAACCACTACACGAGATATGGTAGAATTATAGAATTATGGTCAAAGAATGTCCCAACAACGATATGACAAATAACATGATTCAACAAACCTTCTATCCTGGGATTAACATAACCAACCAATGTGCAGTGAATCAACTAGCCGGTGAGAACTTTATGACTAAGGCTTATGCGGAGGTTGTGAGATTTTGGATGAGGTGGTGGAAACGTCGTCGGCTTGTTAATCCCGAACCAATGTTCCACAAGGTGACCTGAATATGATCCACCTTCACAAAGAATTGCAAGACCATCGGCAAGCCATTTACGAATTGATAACTACCATGACTCAACTAGCAAAGGCCCAACTAAATCAAGTGAAAACTCCTAAACAAGTCAATGTCCACAAGTGCAAAATCGAGGGGAGAACTATGTGCATGAAGATGGTGGTTTTGAGCAAGATGATTCTTATAATGAATAAGAAGAGGAAGTGCAATATGTGAATAATTTTCAAGGGCAAAGAAACAACTTCCAAGGCCCAAGCCAACAACAATGGTGACCACAAAACAATAAAAGCAATTGGAATTCTAACAATCAAGGAAATTGGAGTGGAGAATTGTAACAACAATAATCAAGGAAATTGGGGAGACAATAATCAATGTAGGTGGAGAAACAATCAAGGAAACCTAAGGTCGGGTTTCCAAAGGCCCCCAATGTACCAATAACCAAGCAACCCACATTCCTATCCTTCCCATGTTTCATGTTCTTCAAACAATGAGATGGGGCGTATTGAAAATATGTTCAAGCAAATGATGGAAAAGAATGCTGATTCGGATGCCCAACTTGACTCACACATCACATCAATCCGCAACCTAGAAAGTTCAAATGGGGAAAATCTCTCTAGCTCTAAATTCTCGTCCTAAAGGGGCACTACCAAATGACACGTTGGTAAAATGAAAGGGTGCTAACAATACAGGTATGCTATGGTGGTTATCAAAAGAAGTTGAAGAGGCCGAAACGCACCCACCTCAAGCAAAAGGAAACTTGTTGATGATGATCAAGTGATGCAAGAAGAAGAGATCCCAAACAATATGGTGCAACCTAGTGATGAAGTTCGAATTGATATTGGTGCTAGTGTGGAAGAGACTCTAGAGGAGGTAACTTGTCTAGGGAGCACATTAACAACATACCATACCGGAGCTGGTAGTGCAAACGGCTAAGGCACCATTTCCTAAGCCTCCACCTCCATACGCTCAAAGACATGCCAAGAAAAATGGTGAGAATCAATTCATGTATTTCATTCAAATGATGAAGAGTCTTTCATTCAATGTGTCATTAGTGGAAGCTTTGGAACAAATACTCGATTATGCAAAGTTTATGAAGGATCTTTTGACAAAGAAGCGGTCAATGAATTTTGAGATCATCAAAGTCACTCATCAAGTGAGTGCAATTGTGCATTCAATGTCTCCTAAGTTGGAGGATGCCGGTGCTTTAACGATTCCTTGTACAATAGTAAGTTTCGAGTTTGCTAAATATCTTTGTGATATTGGGGCGAGTATCAATTTGATGTCCTATTCAATTTTCAAGACTTTGGGAATTGGGAAAGGAAGACCCATATCTATGAGATTTCAAATGGACGATCGTACCATGAAGAGGCCATTGGGTATGATTGAAGAAGTTTTGGTTCGTGTTGATAAAATCATTCTCCCGACAGATTTTGTCATTCTAGATTGTGAGGTTGATTATGAAATGCCAATTATTCTTGAGAGACCTTTCCTTGCTACGGATAAGGCTATTTGTGATGTTGAAGCCAAAGAACTCACTTTCCGGGTTGGTGATGTAAAAGTGGTATTCCAGATGTGTAAGTCCATGCCGCAACCAAATAGCAACGAGATGTGTTCTTTTGTGGACTTGGGGACTGATGTTATTGTTGATGAAACAAGTGCTAAAATCAATATTGGTGATATGTTGGAGGATGTCTTGCTCAACTTTGATTATGAATATATGGATGGCTTCATGGAATGTGTAAACTTTTTGCAGTCCGCAGGTTCTGATTTTTTTAAGCTTAACATATGTGCAGACCACATAATTCCTCTTGCGGCCGCTGGTCAAATTGTGCGGACCACAGATTTCCTCTTGCGGCCGCAGATTAGGACCTTCTGTGTCACAAGAGAGTCTTCACTTTTGAGACTCTCAGGTGCATCCGCAAGTCAAATTGTGCGGACTGTAGATTTTGCATTGCGACCGCAGATTGGTCAATTCTCTATCATCAGAGAGTTCACAATTTTGGGACTCAGAAGTGCAGCCGCAATCTCAAATGTGCGGACCACACTTCCCTTCTGCGACCGTACAACAAAAATGTGCGGACCATGAGTTCCCATCTACGACTACACATCAAAACTGTGCGGACCGCAAATCCCTTATCCTGCAGGCTAGAATCAATTTCATAACCCCCACTGTGTCCAATTGTTTCTCCCTTTCTTACATCACTCCTATATGTATTTGAATAATGAATTGCAACTAACAATCTTCTCTTCTTGATACAGACATTGGTTCGATCAAGGGTCCGAGGCGACACTTCAAAGGGACGAGGTGAATCTTCCTGGGGTCAAGGTAAAAGTGCCTTGCCCCTTGGCCAACCCAAGAGAATCAGAAAGAAAATTACAACTGGTAAAGGGAGAGGTACATACCTCTCCGAGTCTAGATCTTATTTCCCGTCTAGGGAGGTGTTAGAGGGCAACTCAGCCTCTATTCAGGAAGAGCAGACGGCCACATAGTCGAGGCTGCAAGGGAGATACCAGCTCAGGGACAAGCCGTATTCATCTCACAGCACCTCCGAGGGATCGAAGAGAGCTAGTCAGGCTTCTGAGTCATCAGCTACACCACTCCCTGAGGCACAGGTTTCACATGACATCCCTGATGATGGAAGAGAGGGAGATGCTACAACTATAAGACTTGAGAGATAAAATAAGAAAGAGGTTTGGGAGGATCATTTTGTCATCTTGGCCACCTTCACCAGCTTTCGTATGTGGTGGCCAGTGAGGTCATTGATTGTTGAGCGCCAGTTCTTGTTAAAAGATTTGGAATCATAAAACCCGGCTATATTGAGATAGTTCAGGGCATGAAAGAGGTGGATGTGGTGCACCGAGAGAGTGGAGGATTAAAAAAGAATATCTCGTCCGAGAATTTTATGCCAATGTTTCTCATATCAATAAAGGGACGAAGGTGACCAAAATACGCAACCTCAAGGTGAGATTTGATTAACATATGCTAAATACATATTTGGGCTTCGAGGATGTTGAGCAAAAAGAATATTTGGAGAAATGCACCATGAAGGATGAAGTACGACCTTGGTGGGCTGAGATCTTATCACCACTAGGGCCAGAACCACCATGGATTGTTGTTGAGGTTCCCATTCAGCGGAGTACCTTGAGCTTTGAGGCGAAGGGGTGGCAAACCTTTGTCTGCAACAGACTGGATCCGAGCCAGAATGAGACTCACCTTCCTATTCCTCGGGTAGTGCTTGTGGCTTCCATCATGGTCGGGTACCCAATCAATGTGGGTACCGTGATGTAGGCCAACATTTCAATGATTGCATGGCAAGACAGCTCGGCCTATCCTTATCCCAACACTATCACAGAGTACCTTACTGATACAAAGGTAGAGTCGAGAGATTTTGACACTAAGGTGAAGAAAAAGAAGCCATTCGACTGGTATTCACTGATGGATGCCAGCAACCCAAAGAAAAATTTAGCCTTCTACCACCACAGGAAAGTCTGATGAGCCATTGGTAGCTTCTGAGGCAGCTGATCTTCCATCCACCTCTGATGAGCCTTCTACTAGTGCCACTGCTATGCCTCCACCATTATCCTTAGATAATATCACATCCCCTAAAGTTTCTCTAAAGTTAGTTCTCGTGCCCACAGTTCCTCTATCTGCTCTACGAGTCTCCCAGAATTGGCGAGTCTCAACAACTGGATGTAGACAACTACTTCTAAGTTGTCTAACTTGTCTAGTTCTGTTGCAGCACAGTCCACTTCTCAGGAACCATAGGCTCATTCTTACATTGATGAGACACTGAAGAAGATTTTGGAGAACCATAAGATTATCATGGTTACCTTGGTACAACATGGATCAGTTATTGAGGGGCTGGGAAAGGAAGTAAAGAAGATAAGAAAGTCCTAGGTAAGCAAGAAACTAGTAGACAAGCTCCGGCGGTAGGTGACTAGACTTGCTACAGATGGAGATCTTCCTTTTGATATGCTGCTTGACCCGCACCAGTCCGTCCCGGAACCTTCAAAACCATCTGCACCGATAGCACCAGCTGGCCAGTTTGACGAGCTAGACCTTACTACCGACAATGCTGAGGCAGGGTGTGCGATGTTCGACAAACCAGCCACGCCTAGATTTGATGATGATGAGATTCAGTTGGTTGACCCTGAGGGGGATGACATTGCTGGGGACACTAAGATGTCCAAGTATCCTTAGGGGGTTTTCTTCACCTCTCTTCTTTTACTCTTATTTTTGCTAAGCATTACGGACAAGCTTACTTTTATTCGAGGGGGAAGGGGTGGAGTTTATTTGACACATTGGTACACTTATATATTTGGTCTGTATAATTTGATGATACTCTTTCTTTTCTTATTTGTATTTATCTAGCTTCTCTCTTTTCTCTTATGTATATTTATTTCTCTTTAGTAATTTTTGCTTATTAGCTTCTTTATTTTTCCATATTAGTTCTTGTTTTGTTAAGTAGATTCTTTTTATGCTTTAGTAGATAATAAGCCTTTGGTTTTATTAACACCACGGTTCTTTTCAAATGTAGTTATTGTGTGAACCGTGTGACTCATCCCAACAATGGATGGCATGACGACCTTCTTAAGGGAATGAGTCTGTTTTCGTTGTTTAGGTAATAATAGTAGTAGTAATGAATAAAAAAACCTAATCAAGTCATTCCCAAAGAGTTAATCATGCTTCATTTGGTACCAACACACTTAACTATGTGCTTATAGTTAGAGACAATGTTTTTGAAAGAAATTAGTGACTTTGTGACTCTTGAGTTGACATTGGTAATCATCGAGTGGTTTAATTGGACCATTGTGATCATTAAACTTGAATGTGGTCATCGTAGGCTCTCAACTCTATCCTCTTTTACAGTCTAGTTATGTGTGGGGTGAGATAAAATGTTGCTAGTCCAAGTATCAGTGCGAAAGGTCAAGAACTTGCCCCGAATGTGTTTCAAGGAGAAATCCTAAGTTTTGCTTGGTTTGAGAGATGATTGCAGGCTTTCCTTGGCCCATTTGAGATTTCTATTGCCAATGAATGTTATTATCCCTATTCAACCCTTTTGATCCTCTAGCCTTTCTCATTTGATAACAATGTTATAAGCCTTTACCCGTTTTTTCGTGACCCTCTCTTGGCACCCAGACTTTCCTTAACACCCTGTGAAACAAATGGCTTAAAACATAAGTTTGGGGGAGATATAAGGAATTTGAAAAGGGTATCAAGGCACAAAAAGAGAAAAGAAATGATCTCTATGAAAAGAGAAGGCAAGAAAAGAAAAGAACAAAAAAGAAAAATGCAAAACGTGAATAAGTGGAAGGGTTGATGGATTCAAAAAGAGGTATTGATCCCTATCATGAGCAATAAAAAAGGGAGAAAAGAATAAAATAGACAAGAAAGAGTGATGTTAAGTCTCTCTAGTCTCCAATGAAAAGAAAACGCCTCTAAGAATTGGTGATTGTGAGCCGAGAAATGAAAATGTGGAGCGCTTAAGGAAAGGTGTAACCACTTACCCATATGCTATCCTACCCTAATCCAAAATCCTTCATTATAACTCGAAGGGAACCCTACTTGATTTCGAACCGAGTGAGCTTACATTAGTGGTGATCTACATGAGGGAAAAGCCTATGGTACTTGAAGTCGTACATCTGATATTCTCTTGTGATAGATGAGTGAACCTTTCATGAATCTTAAGATTGAGTGCTAATTCCTTATGTGAGCTTGGCAAATGGAAAGTAGAGGAGGAATAATTTGGAGTCCACCATGACCTACATGATAGAACAAGAGTCCTTGATGAGTAAAGTCAATTCTTGAAGCTCAAATGTCACAGTGCAACTGTATGCGCATGGATATTTGACTTGTCACCTTGTTGATAATGTATGAGTGGTGTGGGTAATTGTTGGTCGCAACTGATGTATGTATGGCTCACCTTTGACTCGCTGAAATGACCCTTAACTCTGAGGAGGTGGGAACTAATTTATTTGTTCGAGACAAAAAAAGACTTAATTCTGGGGAGTTGATAGGTGTGAATTTTGACTACTTATTAGCACCTTTTTGCTTTTGTTTTAGTCCGAAAGTTGATTTATGTACCCGAAAATAATAAAAGTTTGCAAATTGCAGGAATTTTGGAAGTTTGAGCTCCCACGATGAAATCCAACTCAAAAAGGATTGTTCCGACTCACAAGGTAAGAAGGGACGCAGAACTTAAGAAGTGCGTTCCGTAGAAGAGAGTGCGGACAGTAGAATTCTATCTGCGGCCGCAGATCAAGTGAAAGAGCCCAGTAGGATTTTAGCTAATGTGCGGATCGCACATGACTTGTGCAGCCGCAGAACAAGGTCTGCACTGACAAATGATTCAAAGTTCAGAGAGTGTGCAAAAGACCAATACATGAGCCTTGCCTGAAGTGCAGACCACAAAAGAATTATGTAGTCGCATAAGATGTTGTGCAGCCACAATCCAAAATTGAGCGGTTGCAGAATCCAAGGCCCTGCCAGCTGAAGCAATTTGCGAACCGCATATGGAATTGTGCGGCCCCAGAACCTTCTGAGTGGCATTTTTTGTCAGCAAATTTTGGATCACTATAAATAGACGAGATTCACATTTTTAGGTCAAGTTTCGAAGTTTGAGTTGTTGTAGACGTTATGTTTTTCCATTTTAAGAAGTTTGTGACTATTTTAGGATTCAAACATCATATTTCATCATTTAAATATTAGGAGTTTAAGTAGCATTTCTTCTTTGTTTTCTTCATTTCTCACTATGAGTAGCTATATTCTTACTAAGGTTCTGAACCCTAGTGCGTAAACCTTATGGGTATTTAATTTAATGTTCATTTATGATTGGGTATTGATTATTTAGCTTAGTTTATACATCCATTTTAGAATTAATGGTTGGAAATATTGATTCATGCCTTTTTGACTTGGTCTCTACTTGAGAAAGAGGGACCTAGTCTAGGATAACTTGGCTAACAAGGAATTTGGAGGGGGGGGGGGTTTGATTAGCCTAATTAAAGGATTCAAACTAAAGATAGTGAGAACCCGACTTTAGGTCATATCAACTATTTAGTTTGATACCCATTTGGGCTTGAGAAAGTTAAATTGGGCAAAATCACTCTATGACCGAGAGTTATTGAGTGTGTAACGTAGAGTTGAGAGATATAATACACCCCAATCAACAAAAAAAAGTGTTAATGTATTTAACCCATTAGGCGAACACCTAGGTTATAGTCACACCCCTAGACTTTTTAACTATTTGGAAAAACACCAAAAACCATCATTCGCTTTCTAGTTTCTTCTCTTAGCTTATAATTGTTAGAGTAAAACTAGAATTAGAAATCAAAACCATTTGTTGAAGTGCAATTTAAGTGTTCCATTTTCTTTCGTGGAAATCGACCCCGACTCCAACGACCGTTTCCACCCACTATTGAGTGCGGATTGGACGTGGATAAATAGGTGATCAACCAAAAAATAATCTCTAACATGATTCAATTTGCTCTCAAAGGGGTAAAACGTAAGACGCATGATAACATGAATCTTAGCAACTAATTCAGGGCATATAATAGTCTAATCACTACCTCGAGCATGGATAATACCTTAGTGCACGCACATGGGCTCAATCCATTTACATGTGCACCACTCATAGCGCGTAACCAACACTAATAACTCAGAAAACTTAGTGTCTCAACCAAGTTTAGGTAAGATACTTACCTCAAGCAAGAAAAATCAACACTCTAGAAATCCCTTCCTGCGTGAATCAACCTCCGGACGGCTCGAATATAGCAAAAATAACTTAATAAAATCAATAAAAGCATAGGAAATAACCATAAACAATAAAGCTATGATCTTGATATAAATATACAAAGTCAATCCAAAAGTCAACCTCAGGCCCACACCCAAGAACCCGACAAAGCTTACAAATCCCGAACACTCATCCAATACGAGCCCAAATATATGTGTTTCATCCAAATCCAACCTCAAATCGATCCCCAAATCCCATATTTCACCCTCCAAAAGCCATAGTAAAAACCCCCAAGTTCCTCCTTTAATTCATATAAACTAGGTGTAATAATCCATGGGAAATCAATATCTAAAATAAAAACAGGTAGAGTTTACTTACGCCTTCAATTGTAGTAAAAAAGCCCTCCAAAAATCTCCCCTAGACAAGTTCCAAAACTCTAAATAATGAGAAATAATCAAAACCATAAAAAGATATAATCGGCCTAGCAATTCCACGTTTGCGGACCCAAATCTTGCTTCTGTCGCATTTGCGGGGAAACCATCACAGATGCAGGAATCACTTATTCCCCCAACCAATCGTATATGCGGTCTTCCAATCGCATTTGTGCATCCGCTTCTGAGAAATTTCATTCGCTTCAATACTGGCACATATGTGCTCACCATAGCACATCTACCTCACCAATACGCATCCGCACTCACCATACCACATCGCGGACCTGACCTTCCCATCTATGCACTGTATCAACGGCCCTAGGTCCGCTTATATGGACTCGTACCTAAGAAAAGACCTTGCAGGTGCGATAAATCCAGAATAAGTCTGCTCAAAAACTTGGAAATGATCTGCAACTCATCCAAAACATACCCATGACCCCGTCCAATCATACCAACCAATCACAAAACATAAAGCGGACCCACTCGAGGCCTCAAATCACACAAAATAATATTAAAATGACGAATCATACCTCAATTCAAGCTTATGTAACTAATCAATTTCCAACTATCCAAAAATCATGTCGAACAACGTCTAATAACTCGGAATGACCTCAAATTCTGCGTACAAGTCCCAAATGACACAACAGACCTATTCCCACTCTCGAAACCACAATCTAAACCCGATATCAACAAGGCGAACTCCCAATCAAACCTATGAACCTTCCAAACATTCAAATTTTTAATTTTCGACAATTCAAGCCAAAACAACCTACCTCCGAATCCAAATCCATACGCCCAAGTCCAAAATCACTATACGGACCTGTTGGAATCATCAAAAGACCATTCTGGGGTCGTCTATATAAAAGCCAACCTCTGGTCAACCTTCACAACTTAAGCTTCCAACTTTGGAACTAAGTGTCCCAACTCAATCCAAAACTTTTCCGCAACCGAACCAACCGCCCCGCAAGTCAGATAACAACAAATACACATGTAAAGTATCAATAGGGGAAACAAGTCTATAATACTCAAGACGAATGATCGGGTAGTTACAAGACACCGCTTATAATCCCGGAATCCAAAACTGCTTCTTTTGCAGCTTGAGACATCATTCCCTGACTGAAATCAGCCACGAAGTCGGCCAAAACTTGTGACTTGATAGCAGTCCGTGGTTTAAACTCTATGAAACTCACTACTTTCTAGTTCCCATTTAGCCAAACAACCTGATGAATCGGTCTTGTGAATATTATTCCGCAAGGTAAATGTCGTTACAATGGCTATTGGGCGACGTTGAAAATATGGTCTAAGATTTTGAAAGGCAACTATGAAAGCCAGAGCCAACTTTTCCAGATGCAGATATCGAGTTTCCTCACATGACAATACTTTAGTAACGTAATAAATGGGATATGTGTATCTCTTCTTCCCGGATTAGAACTGCACTTACCGCCACCTCTAACACCGCCAAATATATTATCAATTTCTCACCATTATCTTTTTTGGAAATCAAAGGTGGACTAAACAAGTACTTCTTCAAATCTTGCAATGCTTTTTGGCATTTCTCTGTCCACGCGAATTCATTCCTCTTTATTAATAATTAAAAGAACCGGTGACACTTTTCGGAGGATCTAGATATGAACTTCTAAGGGCTACCAATCTTCCGCTCAACATTTGCACTTCCTTTATGCTACTCATTTGATGAGAAATATATTCTATAGGCATAATCATATCTGGATTTACTCTATTCCTCATTGTGTTACCAAGAAATCGAGAAGTTTTCCAGACCCAACTCCAATAACACATTTCTCCGGGTTAAGCTTCAATTTGTACTTCCTCAAAATGTCAAATGTTTCTCGTAAATGACTCAAATGATCCCCTGTGTTAAGAGATTTAATTAATGTGTCATCAATATAAACTTCAATAATTTTCCAAGTTTAGTGTTCAAACATCTTGTTCACGAGCCTCTAATAAGTGAGTTCAGTATTTTTAAGTCCAAAGAGGCATCACAGTATAACAATAAGTATCAAAATTAGTAGCAAATGAAGTTTTTCTTAATCCTCCGGATGCATCCTTATTTGGTTATATTCGGAATACGCATCAAGAAAATTCTTCTTCAAAATCGTCTTTAGGGCAATGGGAAAGAGTCTTTAGGATAAGCCTTACTCAAATCTTTAAAATTGATATACATTCTGAATTTATTTTTCTTTTTTGGTACCGCTATTACATTAGCTAATCAATCATGTTACTTAACTTCTTGAATTGGACCAATATTAAGCAACCTAGTTGCCTGCTCCTTGATAAACTTGTTTCTGATCTATGCTATTTGTCACTTCTTTTGTTTTACTGGAGGGAAGCTGGGATCCAAGATAAGTTTGTGAACTTCCACTTTGAGTAGGATACCTGTCATATCTAAACGGGACCATGCATAGTCTACATTAGCTTTAAGAAATTCAATAATCTTATTTCTGAGTTTGTGGCTTAAACCCGTCCCCAGGTATGCCATCCTTTTTAGGAACTCAGTGAACAACACAACTTGCCTGAGTTCCTATACAGTTGAATTTGTTGCATCCGTATCTTCTACGACTTGAAACAATCTAGGTACCTGGTACTCATTTGATATCCTTTCCTCAACAACTTCTTCGGTTGGTGAAATTACTAGAATTGATTCGAGAGTTGGCACAACAATCTGTAATTGCTATTTGTTGACTCCAACTTCTTTGCAGCTAGATAAGGTAACCGTATTCATTTCTTTAGTAGCAGGTTGATCTCCTCTAATCTTCTTGACTCTATCCGGTGTTGGAAATATTAACATTTGGTCGTAAGTTGATGGAACAACCTTCATATCATGAATCCATGGCCTACCGGGGATCACATTGTATCCCAAATCGTTGTCCACAATATAAAATCAAGTTTGCTTCATCATTCTTTCAGCGTTTGTAGGCAACACGATCTCTCCTCGAGTAATAACACTTGTTAATTTGAATCGAGCCAAAAGCTTTGTAGCCGGAACGATGTTACCAGTCAACTTTGCTTGCTCAGACTTTTAGTTGAATGATAAAGGCCGAACAACCTAGATAAACCAACACACTCTTAATATTAAAATCTAAAACAATTAAAATATTAGCAAAGCATTATTGTGTGATAACATAAGGCCCTTTGCATATTCGTCATTCATCATCCTCTAGCACTTCGCGAATTCTCTTTCCATGAGTGACTGATATCTTTGTCTTCCTTGCAGTTGAAAATGTCACACTATTCACTTCAACCCCTCCGAAAATCATGTTTATTTTGATATGAGGAGGCCCTACTAGTTTTGTCAATTATGTTGCATAACGACCTTTCCATTGATTGTTCTTAGCCCAGTCATTCAAGAATTCCCTAAGATGCCCCTTTTTATCAAAATCTCTAGATCTTCACGAAGGTGCCTGCAGTCCCCAGTTCTATGACCACATGTACCATGAAATTCTGGCCATAAGCTAGCATCATTTTGATTAGGGTTCGATTGAATTGATTTTGAGAACCTTGCTTCTTTTATGTTCCCCATGGTAGATATTAGCTCCACCAGGCTAATATTGAAATTATAATCTGACAACTTGGGATAACCTGAATATCGAGACCCAGATATCTCTTTATTTTGCAAACATATTCTACTTTGACCACAATCAATTCTCCTATATGAACCAGATCTTTCAACCAACTAATAACCTCTAAATTACACGTCCTTTCCTTGTTCAAAAATTTGATCATTCGTTTGACGTATACGGTTGAATCGGCTCCTAGAGGACCTCCAATATGTGTCGAAGCTATTTTTTGACCTTTCTAGGTTTCGATTATAATTATGAACTACCAGAAAACTAAACTGATCATCTTATATTCTGACTTTTTATTCATAATGATTATGAACATCAACCCATGCGGTTTCTTGAAACTCCAACAAGCTTTCCTTCAACTTCCTTGAGGCATCAGAGCTCAAGGGATTAACGTCCTTGGTAAATGCCTCCGATGTCTACTCATCCGGTACTGCTGGTAGCAACATTCTTTCTTTTTATAACCTGTTTTTCATGCTTGGTGTTAAAGTCTCTCTCGTTAAGGACTATCCAAATTTCTTTAGAAAAACTAATACGATTTTATGTTAAGCCAAATTGTTTCCCTTTACAGCAGTGGTGTACGTTTTAATGTGCTCCAATGGATCCGATATTACATCATATTTTAGAATATCCGACATCTTAAACCTCTTTAGAATCAACTTCGGGGCCGCACTAAATATAAATGGCAACTGTATATATTACTTTGAGTCCGAACCCTTTAGGACCAGAGGCGCTCCCTAAATATGGTCCATCCGAGCATGGAATTCATTAACATTTTGATTCATGCGGGTATTTATCTCTCTCATGGACCTCATGAATTCAGTCCTGAAAGGATCATTTGTGGTAGTTTTATTACCGGGTACAGGTATTACCTGTACCTCCAGCCCGGTTATTGTCCAGTCTGAACTCCCCCTTGAAGCTACATTACCGGTTCCTGGAACCGTTTGATTTATATGCATGCTAGGAGAGGCTCAAAACTCTATCATTTGAGTTATTTGAAGTTGCCGATATCTCTTGTTGAAGCTCAGTTATTATCCGGTCCCGTCTTGATAGAGGGTTCATAATTTCCCTTTGTTGCTACGGTATCGGCAACAGGCTGATCATCCAAATCATCAGGAGTGGGACTCTTTGCACACTGAATATTCCTTTTCACCCGACTTGAAGTTGATTCGTTCCCATTATAATGAGTTTCACCAGTTGAATCATCTTGTCACGATCCACTGCGTATAGGATCTACATTACACATAGGCTCGTTGCTATTGTTCACACCATTATTGAGCAAATTATTGATAGCCATAATTACAGTATGCTTGCTAATACTAATTTTTTTTGAAAAAAGTTACTAAAAAATGAGCAAATCAAAATAACACCATAATTGTCAGCACTCATGGTAGGCGCCAAACTGTTTACCCGTAAAAAGGTACAATTAAATTTGTATAAGTAATTTATAGACACATGAATTAAGATGATCTGGTTAGTAAATTAAAAGGAATAAAGATAATAAAATAAAGATACTTTATAAAGAACAAGCATGTATTTTAGATAAATTCCACCAGAATCAAGATAACAGTAGGTAAGCTTCAAACACAGCCTTTCTGTATAAAACTATAAATGAGAGAAAGAAAGATTGATTTTAATTCTTGTTGATCGTGTCATTACAATGAGTACAAATGCTACTATTTATAGTTAAATTTGAGGAGAAAAGATCCTCAAATCTCGCCCTCTTAAGATGAATAAAAACTCTCTTGATGACTGCATAACGTTGGAAGTAAATGCTGAGATTTTCTGTAGCGGTTGGCCCTTTAATGTTGCTTTCCCCAATCGGAGCCTTGCTTTCAAATTTAATTTTATGATGTTTGTGTCCTTGAAATTCTCATAATACCGATCACATGTATGTATTCGGTGTTAGCTGATTTTTGACTCATCTACACCATTGCCACAAGTCAGCTCGAGAAACGCCCACATATAAACTCTAAATTTTACCCAATACACACCTCAGTTATGAAAATAATTATAAAGCTTTTTTTGAATTACAAAATCACCCAACTATTATTTGTCTACTCAGAAAATAAAAAATACCCATGTAGCATGCTATGTTTGCTCAAAATATTTATATCTGTTTCAAATGAACTCACAGGCAAACAAGGAAATATTGGTTCTTTAATTTGCATTTCCATACTAATTTAGTTTTATAAGTTTTCCATTCAAAATATTCACATATTGTTCGCATAATTTGGCTCAAGTTGATAAAACGGCTATTTGAAGTTGAAATTGGAAAAGGGCATTTGAAAGTAACTTTTTCTTTTTCCTTTTATGAAGTTCCGTCTCTTGGACCTCTTAAGAAATTACGTCTTCTGTCTGATCTAAAACTTCTATATAGTAGATAAATGGATGAATAACGTCCTGTTTGTGACAAATTTTCACTGTATGGAAATATAATCTGCCACAAAATACGAAGAAAAAGAGTTTTTATCGATTAATATTGATGAGTATAATTCTATATATTTTCTTGATTTTTCTCTCTAAAATTCTTTGTGATTCAAGAGCTTGAATAACGTTTTTCTCGAATATAGTGTGATATGGACCTTCTTGTGATGTATTTAATCTCTAAGAAAGTCGGGCAACACTTCGTCGTTTTGGGTTGATCTCCATGAAAAACTTTGTTTATCGCTTTCTTCTTGTTGAAGAACTGTTGATGATTGATCTTTCTATTTGCAGATGTTTTCACCAACTGTGGAATGCTCTTCTTCAACTCTAAATCTCCTCAAAGAGTTATGTAACCTTTCTATCTATAGTTGTATAGGGTGAAAAGTCCAATTACATATGACCTTTTTGCTTGATTTTGATCGGATCATGCGAGTAACCAAACTTATCACACAAGTTATGCGATAAGGTTGCATATCATTGGCCAAAATATGTCATTTTAAATATTTGACTACTTGTGGTTGGTTCTTACTTTTTGACTTGAATTACCACTTCTTTTTAATGTATGGCGTCATTTTGTTGGCTTTTAATTTGACTGGACATACAATGTCACCTGACATATGGCATTAGTCTCCCGGCTTTAAGATGAATTGGACTTTAGGCTTAAAAATAAAATGAACTTATTTAATATATAAAGTCTAAATAAATTATTGAACTTGCATAAAATTGGATACGTATGTGTAATTGGACTTCTAAAAATTCATCATTAAGATTTTTAATGCTTACAGATGCCCATACTTCAAGGCGCGCAGGGGTATGAACACACTTGAATCTCCAAAGATGGGTCTTGAAGTGCCAGTGCAGCTCATGATCTTGTTTGTCAAAAAACTAAATTATTTGGTTGCCTACACGTGCTTTACAGTGTAACTCGCATCTAACTTTTTCCTAAATGTTGATTTTGAACATTTCCGAAACGAAGTGCCACTTCATTGCTACTTTAGTCTGAAGATAAGTTCAGCATATTTTCTTATCCAATATAAAGTTTAACTAATTCACAATGTAAATTGGATATTCAAGAACATCTTCTCATGGAAATTTTCTTAGTACATAATGGCAATTCAATTTCATGTGAAACCTTACGTGGCATCTAGTTATGCCAAGTAGGACAAGTCAGCATCCTTTTTTCAGTTTAACAAGGAAAAAGACTAGAATTCCTTTCCCTTATCAATAAATCCATAAGGCACCGTCAATAGTACTAGTGCTCTTGTAATTTAAAAAAATAATAAGTATTTTGTCTTCTGTATATTTGTTTGACACGCAAGATCAAGTGATTAGTTACTCCATATGAGTGTCTTAAGTACCTAGTCGCCTCCACAAACTTATGAATAGCAACAACCTCATTAAAAAGAGCGCGTTAATTTTTGGCTTCTGTCTCACAGCAGACATCACAATCATCATCCAAAACTCCTCTCAAGAATTCCCTTTGTTTGCCCCTTGGATAGATCGAATAACTATCTACTGCTTTTTTTCTTTCATATTATTCACTAAAATTGTTCTTTGTTCTAACAGGTAACAATGTCAGAATCTTAAGAAGTTTGCGCACAGGACGATGATGTGCTGGTTGGATGCATAAAGGCTATAACAATTCCAGTTAGACGTTATTGGTTGTTTTCTCTTTTTCTTAAGCCAATCACTTATTATTTATTTTTCTCACGAGTTTCAGGTACCTATCACATAGCTAGGCGACTGTTTCTTCCAATTTGAAGATTCTCATAAGACCAAAAGCATCTTTGTCAATTATGATCGAGCCATCAGCACCCGCAACGGTGATTACGCAATTGTGAGCTACCAATAGCATTAATGACGACGCTACCCTACATGTAGTACCAGTGGTACTGGTTGATACCAAAGCTTTTCACTGAGTAGAACTTCTGTATCTTTGGCGCCAATCAATTATATGGGACTAAAAGCTTCGTGCAGTTGCCATCAATCCAGTAGTCGAGTTGAAGCATCGTGCTACTCACACCGTATCAACTGAAACGTCGTGCTATCGGCACCGAGGACTACAAAATCTGTGTCTTTTGCGGGTTTTCACAAGAGTGAAACCGGTCAGAACTTGAAAAGTTGTACCATATAAAAAATTCACAGACAAATTTCTTGGGAATTAGCCGAAATCGACTTCTGAAGCTGATTTACATGTCTGGCGTTTCGACTTTACAGGACTTTGCAATCTCTCTAAAAGAGCTATATCTCGAGCTAGGAGTATCTAAACTGTGATCTATTAGATTATACAGAATTGTAACTCGCACTAGTGCGACATATCCAAAATTCACGGCCTTAAATCCCTTAGGACAAGCAGGAATAAATCATTGAAAATGATAAACATGTCTACCGTTTCGACTTTACAGCATTGCGTGTTCTCACGAAAAGTTCATACCTTGAGCTAGGAGTGTGAAAATTGGGAGTCATCAGTGCTACTAGAGAGAAAACTCCAAAACACAAAACACCCGAGAGTATCACAATTAAAATCCTTTCAGAATGGCTGCAATAATATTTTGAAGTTATACACTGAAAAGCCAAAAAATGCTCTCTTCTTTTTCCACTGCCCAACAAAAGGCAGTAGACATGGATTCCTCCCTCCAATCAAACCAAATCCCCCAAACCACCGAATATTGGTCCTAAAACTACCCAAACTATGTCACATGATCCTGGTTCTAGTTTCAAAGAGAAACTAATAGCATGCGAGCATAGCTCCTTCATCAATATCTTAACTCCTACACTTGACAATTTCCCTAATAATAGCACATGAGCCAAATCAGACATCGGAAAACTATACCTCCATAAATAGCCACCAAATTCAACTATCACTGGAAGAACAAGTCCGTATTTACAAACCATGGAAGTTCTCACTTATTATTAAACTTCATGGTAAATGAATCCAGCACAATCTTCTAAAAAGGAAAATCCAAGAAACATGGAAAATTAAAGAAAATTTTTCTCTAATTGATCTTGGGATGGACTTTTATATTACCAAATTCAATTGTGAGGAACACATGTTAAGGGTCCTCCACTATGGTCCATGGTTCATCTTTGGACATTAGATGGAAGCCAAACTCTATAGCAAAAGAAGAAAACAACTCCATTACAGTTGTTTGGGTTCGATTACCACAATTACCAACTGAATTTTATGACAGCCTTGTTTTAGACAAAATAGGTAATACTCTAGGGAAGTTACTAAAAACATATGCATCTACTTCCTCTACCCTACGAGGTTGTTATACAAGATTTTGCATTGAACTACCCCTTGAGGATCCTGTTATTCCCTTATTCACATAGGAAACCATAAGCAAGTTATCCAATATGAGGCTGAAAATTTTTCTATGTAAAGCTTGTGGGAGATTAGGGCACATAGCCATTAAATGTCCATACATTAAAACTACTCCAGTCAGACCAACAATTTTGTCAAACCATTCAACTCCCCAATCCAGTGATGGCATTGATAACCAAGCCACGAAGGAAGAGGTTTGGCAGACAGTCAGCTTTGCACGAAGAAAAAGTGCCAATGACAAAAAGAATGTGGCAGGTCAAAATCCACGTATAGTCAACTCCTCTGCAAATGTGGTTCCAGGTATGTCCCCTCTTTCTCTACCCATCAATGCCAACAACAAGCCTTTGATCAATCAAAAATTTTCCAAGAAAAAGATCTCCCATAATGACGGGATTTTGTCTACTGTTAAAAATGTTACTAATGACAACAGATACTCGACCTTGGGCCCATAGCCCAAAGTAAAAAAGAAATAAAAATTTTTGGAAAATCAATTAGAATTCACTACAAATGAGCTGGAATCTCTGCATGCTACTAATAGTCACGTGTCAGCGGCTTCGTTAAGTCCCATGCACCCTAATAACACTCGTAATATAGTTAATCATATTAATAATCCCCCCCCCCCC
>ML430431.1:36088-59776 GCA_005239525.1 Nicotiana knightiana | reverse complement strand
ATTAAAAATCCCCCCCCCCCCATACTCCACTAGCCAATGTGAGGCAGATGTTTTATCTACCAAAAACAATAACCATAATTCTCCCTTAGAGGATAATAATCCTTGCATGGAGGAAGACCTAAACCAACCACACTTAGCTAACACCATCCCATTGGACATACAAATGGGAAATGACACAGTACACGTGCCTAACCCAATGAACTCCCCAAATCTGGATAAAATCTCCCCCCTAAGCAACTAAGGCATACAAATAGACTCAATTATTACAAGCCTAGCAAACACTACACCCCAACTCACTTCTCACTACTCACTCCACAAACGACCCTCAGTTTACCTCTATAAACAAGACTTCTGGGAAGAACAATGCCAAGACTACTAACCTCTCAAAGGAGAAGATACATGCTAGTCCAAATCCTACGACACCAAAGATCTCACACAATCGCAATCCCCAACCCAATCAACCTACTCAGACAGGAAACCAAGCCATCCACTTCATCCAACCACCTCTTCCACAGACCATCAAAATTTATCCTGGATAGAACAAGCACTAATGGGCCATGCAATATCATTCAACATGATATTGAATAGCCAAGAGTCGGTTATAATCTTCCAAAACTCCCACTTTCTAGCACAACTAGTTTCCGAGGGATGCACATGGCAATGGACAACTACCAAAGCCATGTTTGATTGAACAATATCCTTCACCCACCAGCCCCCTCAATGAATGCAAGCCAATCACATGCAATGAGAAGCCAATGGAATCTGCCCCACCACTTCAATCCACTCCCAGCTCAAAACACGACAATGGATCTCCCCTTCTTCCCACCAGGATAAATCTCACTTATGAATCTAGTCTTCATACCATGGAGTGTAATACAGAGCCAAGCACAAAACCATGCATTTCAACCCTCTCCAGTAAGTCAAACTCCCCCACAAAACCACCCCAATGCTCCAGAACCATAAGATCACCAAGAAATGCAAGTAGAAGAAATGAATCTACTAGGGTCAAAGCAAATAGTAGAGTTTTCAAGTCTAAATGATGTAAAGTTGTATCTCTTCAGGGAAGTGCAAGAGAAGAGATATATTCTCAGCTGCCCACTAGCCTTATACAAGTGCTTGATGGACATCCGCCCTCCACATGACCCAACAGTGGGAAACCATGCCATGATACTAGTCCCTTCATTAAGGAGGAACCCAGCACTTCAAGCTCAGATGGAAAATGGACCAACAAACAACCATGAATTGATGTATCGACCAACTAATATAACAATTTGGAACATTCGAGGTGGAAACAATTTTAGAGAAATGGTAGATACGCATAAGCCATGCATGGTTATTTTGATGGAAACGAGGATGGAAAATCACATCTCCCTCCTTAGTGATTTTTCATTCTCAGAAATGATTGAGGTACGTTGTGAAGTCCAATATGGAGGTATGGTTATCCTTTAGGATTCCAGTGTGGTCAAAGTTCACAACTTCGTTAGGAGGAATCAGAAAATACATGCAACTATTGAGGTACTTCCCTCTCAAACTACTTGTCTTTTTTCATCTATTTATGCTAGCACTAAGCTTGAAAAAGACGTGAATTATCGAATAATATAGAAAATATCCATAATAGTTATAAGGGTCCGTGGTTATTAGGGGGAAAATTTTAATGATATCTTTAGTTCTAATGACAAGCTTAGTGGTAACCCCATCAACCGTAGGTGTATTAACTCATTGTGGAACAGTATAAATAATTGTAATTTACTAAATCTAGGTTACAAGTGGTGAAAATACACATGGTCTAACCATAGAAAAAAATCCAGAGGTTTAATTATGAAAAGATTAGATAGAACTATTGTTAACAAAGAATGGTTATCAATTTATCCCAAAGCAGTGGTCATTCACCTACCTAAGACTCATTCTGACCATAATCCTTTGTTAATTAACCTAATCCCTAAGAATGCAAATCATTGTAATAAACCTAGACATTTGGAAATAATTTGGTGTAGACATCCTGATATTGCTAATATAGTTAAGCACTGTGGGAATAATAATGATCTTATCAGTGCTCAAAACTATTTTAGAAATGAAGTTATCAAATGGAAAATTAATACCTTCAGAGACATCTTATAAAAAAGGATTTTAGCCAGACTAGGTGGCATTCAGTCTTCTCATTATTATCATAAAAGTCCTTTCTTACAAGAATTGAAATCTAATTTGCAACTTGAGTACAATAATATTCTCATAATGAAACATGACTTCTGGAAATTTAGATCCATAATTAATTGGCTCAACGAAGGTGATGCCAATACCAAATATTACCATATTATGGCTTCTAATCAAAAATGTCGTAATGTCATTATGTATTTCACTAACAATAATGGAGACTGGATATCTGACCCTAAGCAAATCCTAGACCATACATTTTCTTTCTTCATAGAGGCCTTTAAGACCTCTAAAACTACCTCCTTCAAAAATACAATCATGTGTGATCCATCATGCCAAACAAAGGTTGACCTGAGCAGCCTTGACAAACCTTTATTTAATATGAAAATCACAAAAGTCATATTTTCTTTTAAGCCTTTCAAAGCTCTTGGCCCGAACGGAATTCATCCTTTTTTAATCAGAAATATTGGCATATAATTGGTGAGTTCATTACAAATTATTGTCACAAGGTGTTCAAAATCCAATCTCTGCCTAGTGGCATCAATGACACATTTATTTTTCTTATACCCAAATTTCCTAACGCTAATAACCTTAAAAACTTTAGACCTATTGGTCTATGTAACACTGCTTACAAGGTTATCACAAAAATTATTGCAAATAGGATAAAACCCTTCCTCCCTTACCTTATCAGTACCATACATGCCAGTTTTATTAAGAACCGAAGAGCATGTAACAATGCCATTATTATACAGGAAATCATGAATAACCTTCAAAAAATAAAAAGATCTAATTTTGATATGATAATCAAATTAGATTTGGTGAAGGCTTTTGGTAGACTTGAATGATCTTTTTTGTATAGGACCCTTAGGTATTTCAATTTTCTCCCTAATTTGTCCCGATTAATCATGCGCTGCATTAGTGCAAGCTCTATGGGAATCCTAGTGAATGGTTCTAGAACGAATTTATTTAATCCTAGTTAGGGTATTCGTCAAGGACATCCTATATCCCCCTATATTTTTATTCTTTCTCTCGAACTTCTTTATAGACTCATAAATCACCGAGTTGATCTTTTAAGATGGGAAGTCATTAACATTAGGCAAAAAGGACCTTTCTTCTCCCGCGTATTCTTTGCAAACGACATTACCTTAATGGGAAAGTCAAACAAAAAAATAGGGCAATGCATACAATCCTGCATGGACCTCTTTTGTGATGAATCTGGTCTATTTATTAATACTCCTAAATCGATAATTGTCTTGCCCAGAAATTGCCCTAATGATATCATTCTATATCTCACAAACCTATTTGGAATCAAATGTACCTATGAATTTGGGAAATACCTTAGTTTTCCAATACTAAATCACTCTCCCACTATTAAAGACTTCCAATTTCTCATTAATAAATTGCAAACTAGATTGTCCCATTGGAAATGCTCCTTCCTTAATATGGATGGAAGGACTACTTTAGCCACTAGTACATTGAGTGAAATTCCCACTCATTCGATGCAATATACCCTGATTCCCCCTAAAATCCTAAAGAAAATAGATAAAATCCAAAGGGATTTTATAAGGGATCCACAAACTTGGCAAAAAATCTGCACCTCATTAATTGGCAAATAGTGACTAAAGATAAAAACGAGGGTGGGCTAGGCATTCGACCTGCTAAAGCTAAAAATATGGTTCTTCTTTCCAGTCTTACAGAGAGATTATTGAGAAACCCTAATTCTCCGTTGGGTCAACTAATCGTGGTCAAATATGCAAAGAGTAAAGTTGTAGTGTCTACTTCCTTCATATGGAAATCTATTCTTAAGGGATGGAAATTGTGTAACAATAGTATCCTATGGCATCCAACTTTAAACTCCAAGATCAATATTTGGGATACCAATTGGATTTATAACTGTAGGTCACTTAGAAGCTTTATAGAAGGCCCTCTTAGCAAAAATGACCTTAATCTTTCTATAGGAAACCTTATAAAAAATGATGAATGAACACTAAGGATATTTCCTTTGAACTACCCACTGATATTATTAATAAATTAACTCTTACTCTTATCCAAAGCAAGAGATCTAGCATTGATAAAATCAGCTGGAGCCTCAACTCAATTGGTATCACCATAAAATCATGCTACAACATCCTATCAAATATTAATCCATCTACAAATTCTTTCGAATGGATTTGGGACCTCCACTGCCCCCAATAACATAAAAAAATGTTGGCAACTCATGCACGATCGTATCTCTTGTCGTGCATATCTAGAAAAAATAGGAATCAATATTGATGCTACTTGCACAATTTGCAACTTTGGGGTATAAGATATCCACCATATTTTTATTCTATGTCCGATCTCTAATCACTTTTGAAAAAATATGGACCTTGCCTCACTTAGCACTAATAATGACACTAATTGGCTAATAGAGCTGAGAAACATCTTCATGAATTGTTGTAACCATCAAGTGAATTAGGACACTTTACTTCCCTTCTCGTTCTGGGAGATTTGAAAAAATAGAAACCATAATAACATAAACAATTGTGATCATAATATAGATGCCAAAAGGGTTATTCATCTAGCAAGGGAATTTAAATTCTTTATGGAGAAAAATTCCTTCAGGCTTAAAAAACAAAAATCAAAATCCATTGGAATAAACCACCCAAGGGTATGATCAAATTAAACTATGATGGTGCCTTTTGGAGCAAAAACCATGCAGATAGGCTTGGTGGAGCTTTCCGAAATAGCAATGGAGATTGGATTGTGGGTTTCCACAAAGCAAGTCAAGCATTTTCACCTATACATGCTGAGTTGATGGCACTACTAGAAGGCTTAAAAATTGTAAAGGAAATGAGCTTCCAAAATTTGGAAATCAAAATAGACTGTACGGAAGTCATCAAGCTTATACATGAAGAAAGCTATAACTTTTCTAATATTTTTTCTGAATGCAAATGGTTAATGCACTAATTGAAGCTTCCCCAACTGAGGCATAATTTCAGGGAAGGAAACGAAGAGGCACATAGGCTGGCCAAGGAAGCTATAAAAAATCCATCCTCTGCCAAGTATTTTTATCATGCTCGTCCACCCCTTTTTAATGAAGAAGAAGTGATCAAAAATAAGAATGGTGTTTGTAATATTTTTAAGGAAATTTCTAGTATTGTTTGTAATTATTTGGCAACTATGGGCAATGGTAATGCCCTAAAAACATATATTACTATGTACCTTTCTATTTAAGTACTATAATCCTCCGTATTTTGTGTTCGGAAAAAATATTTTGAAGTTTTCTCCAGACATGTGTCATGCTCGTTCTTTAGATTTGTTCACTCCTAAAAAAATCATATCTTGAGCTAGGAACGTCAAAAATGCGAGCCTTCTATGCTGATGGAAAAAAGACACAGGAATCCATTATACCGTAAAATACCGTGAAAAAATTCCTTTTGCATTTGCTGCAATAATATATAAAATTCTCTCTTCATGTCTGCCATATTTTATTTTATTTTATTTTTGCTTTGCACACTCTCGTCGAAGAATTCATATTTCAAGCTAGAAATGTTCATATTGCAATCTGTTTGTGCCATTAGAAATTAACCTCAAAGACCCTTAAACACATAAATTTCATGGAAAAACTCCTTAAGGGCTATGAGCAGAAAATTTTTCAATTTGACCTAATGCAGTGAATTACAGGTTTGCGTACATTCGATAACAAAAATTGTATTTTGAGTTAGGAGCGTTGTAATCATCAACTGTTTGATCCTATGAAAATAAGACGTCAAGAACTATAACTGTATCGAGGATGGAGACTCCATTTACTCTTATTTAGCCTACAAATATTTTTGAAATTGATTCTACAGCGTTGCATGTAATGACTTTGGTTATCATCACAAATCTTATCTCCTTGTTTATTTCTTTTGCAGACTTGGGAATGAGCTCAAAAGGTCTCAGTGTCGGACCAAGAAAGTACACAAGATGTGAATATGTTGATGTTTCGAGCAACAAGCAATGAGCAAAATCTCCATGCAAAATACGGACTTGTTGCATAGAGATCATCATGTGAAAGTACTCATTTCCCAAAAGTTGTGTATACTCGAATTTTTTATATCCATGAAGCTTACCCAAGGTTCTCACATAATGATGGAAATTTTGAGAGCAAGGTTCATGCTCATGTATGGGAACTTCAAAGAGAAGAAGTGGACCAAGCGCCTACGATTCAACAAGAAAACGCATAGTTAAGGGACTATGGAAGTTGATATATGCCATGAGTACGTCATCAAGGATGATCCAACATATGGAGGTCACGAACGAGTTGTCAACTATACTTATCTTTCGTTCATCTACACGATAAAATGTCGTTTATGCTTTGGTACCAAATTATCTTCTTTTCCTCATGTACATTTTCCCTTGCATTTGAAAGAATTAATATGATGATACCATGATGTCAAATTTTGTTTTCTAAAACTCGCGCGATTGAACATAGAATGAAACCCTAAGTTGTCTACATACTTCAGTGAAGAGGATCAAGTCATAACGTAGATCAGAAAGATGAGTTTTTTTTTATATTTCATATTCTAATTTTTTTCCTAGGTCGCCTCTCCCGAGGTTTTCAACCTAGCGAACATTGTTTTCCTAATATTTGCCTCGCCTGCCTCTTTCGACGTTTTCAACCTAGCAGACCTTTATTTTCTTTTTTGTGTGTTCGTACACAGTTTACACTCATACGGATCAGGAATGTGCCAACGTACAGTTTAGGCTCATGCATCAAGGATCTTGGTGACTTTCATGTGAGGTACTACTTCAGAAATTTGCTGTTGATCATACCCACTCTATGTAACGATCCGGCCAGCCATTTTGAGTGTATAAGACCTGATTCCCTATTTATTGCCTTCGCTGTGATATAGTGTGGTTACATACCTTACCGGGATGTTTGGTTTCGGTTTCAGGTGATTTTCGGAGTGAAACTTCAAGTTTCTACAACTGATACCGAAACCTATCAAACCACATCCGATTGATCACAAATTTTGCACACAAGTCATATTCAACATTGCGGACCTACTCGAACTTCCGAAATCGGAATCCGACCCCGATATCAAAAAGTCCACTTCTGGCCAAAATCTCCAAAAATTCAACTTTCGTCATTTCAAGCCTAATTCAACTACAGACCTCCAAAACACAATCCGAACAAGCTCCCAAGTCCAAAAGCATCCAACGGAGCTAACGGAACCGAAGAAATTCCATTCCGGAATCGTCTTCACACAGTTCTAACTACGGTCAAAATTCTAGAATTTAAGCTTTTGTTTAGGGACTAAGTGTCCCAAAACACTCTGAAAATGCAACCAAAACTTCCCGGCAAGTCACATAAGTAGAAAAATATATGGGGGAAGCAGTAAACAAGGGATCGGGGCTATTACTCTCAAGACAGTTGGTCAGGCCGTTACATCCTCCCCCCTTAAGACAATCATTTGTCCTCGAACGAGTATAGAGACATACCTGAAGTGGTGAAAAGATGAGGATAACTCCTGCGCATATCATGCTCGGTCTCCCAAGTCTCCTCCTCCCTCCATCGGACCTTCATGGAAGCAATGTTCTTTGACCTCAGCTTTCGAACCTGCCTGTCCAAAATAGCCACTGGCTCCTCAACATAAGATAAATCCTTGTCCAACTGGATTAAGCTGAAACCCAACACTTGAGACGGATCACTGTGATACTTTTGGAGCATAGAAACATGGAATACTGAATGAACTCCTTCTAGACTGGGAGGTAAGGCAAGCTCGTAAGCAACCTCCCCAACTCACCGCAACACCTCAAAGAGACTAATGAACCTTGGGCTCAGCTTGCGCTTCTTCCTGAACCTCATAACGCCCTTCATAGGCGAAACCCGGAGCAAGACCTGCTCTCCAACCATGAATGCAACATCGCAAACCTTCTGATTCGCATAACTCTTATGTCTGGACTGGGCTGTGTGAAGTCGATCCTGAATCTCTTTTTCCTTCTCCAATGCATCCTAAACCAAGTCTGTACCCAATAATCTAGCCTCACACGGCTCGAACCCACCCACTGTAGACCGACACTGCCTACCATACAGAGCTTCACATGGTGCCATCTGGATGCTCGACTGATAACTGTTGTTGTAGGCAAACTCCGCAAGTGGCAAGAAATGATCCCATGAACCTCCAAACTCCACCACACACGCACGTAGCATATCCTCTAATATCTTAATAGTGCGCTCGGACTGTCCATCCGTCTGAAGGTTAAATGATGTTCTCAACTCTACTCGACTACCCAACTCATGTTGTACGGCCCTCCAAAACCGTGATGTAAATTGCGTATCCCAGTCAGAGATTATAGATATCGGTACGCCATGAAGCCTGATAATCTCGCAGATATAAACTCGAGCCAGCTGCTCGAAGGAATAGGTAGTCATCAGAGGAATGAAATGAGCTGACTTAGTCAGTCTATCCACAATCACCCAAACTGCATCAAATTTTTGCTGAGTCTGTGGAAGTCCAACAATGAAATCTATAGTGATCCGCTCCCATTTCCACTATGGAATCTCTAAATTTTGAAGCAACCCACCTGGCCGCTGATGCTCATACTTCACCTACTGGCAATTTAGACACCGAGCCACATACTCCACTATGTCCTTCTTCATTCTCCGCCACTAGTAATATTGCCTCAAGTCTTGATACATCTTCGTGGCACCCGGATGAAGATTGTCGCGAACTGTGAGTCTTAGAGAATCAACTCACGCAAACCATCCACATTGGGCACATAGCCTGCCTAGCATCCTTAATGCACCATCATCCCCAATATTGACCTCCTTAGAATCACCGTGTTGGACTGTGTCCTTAAGTACAAGAAGATGGGGGTCATCATACTGACGCTCCCCGATACGATCATAAAGAGAAGATCGGGAGATCACACAAGCCAATACCCAACTCGGCTCAGAAATATCCAATCTCACAAACTGGATGGCTAAGGCCTGAACATCCAACTCCATGGGCCTCTCTGCTGGTGGTAAATATGCTAAGCTCCCCAAACTCTCTGCTCGGCTTAACGCATCAACCACTACATTTTCCTTTCCTAGATGGTACAAAACACTGATATCATAGTCCTTAAGTAGCTCCAACCACCTCCGTTGACTCAAGTTAAGATCCTTTTGCTTGAACAGATGTTGCAAACTCCGATGGTCAGTGTAAATCTCACAAGGGATACCGTACAAATAGTTTCGCCAAATCTTCAAGGCATGAACAATAGATGCTAACTCAAGGTCATGGACAGTATAGTTCTTTCTATGTTCCTTCAGTTGTCTGGATGCGTAGGCAATCACCTTACGATCCTGCATCAACACCGAGCCAAGACCAATCCGCGACGCATCACAATATACAGTATAAGACCCTGAACCTGTAGACGATACCAATATTGGGGTTGTAGTCAAAGTTGTCTTGAGCTTTTGAAATCTCTCCTCACACTCCCCTGTCCACCTGAACGGAGCACCCTTCTGGGTTAGCCTGTTCATAGGTACTGCAATAGATGATAATCCCTCTACAAAACAACGGTAATACCCTGCCAACCCAAGAAAGCTCCAGAGCTCCGTAGCTAAGGAAGTTCTAGGCCAACTCTACACTGCTTCCATCTTCTTCGGATCCACCTTAATCCCATCACTCGATACTACATTACCCAAGAATGCCACTGAGTCTAGCCAAGACTCACACTTTGAAAATTTTGCATATAATTTCTTTTCTCTCAAGGTCTGAAGCACAATCCTCAGGTGCTTCTCATGATCCTCCCGAGTCTGGGAGTACACCAGAATATCGTCAATAAACACAATGAAGAAAGAGTCAAGATAGGGCTGAAACACACTGTGCATCAAGTGCATAAAAGTTGTTGGGGCACTGGTCAGCCCTAAAGACATCATAAGGAACTCGTAGTGAACATACCGAGTCCTGAAGGTAGTCTTCGGGATATCTGGCTCCCAAATCTTCGACTGATGATAGCCTAAACGTAGGACAATCTTGGAAAATACCCTGGAACCCTGTAACTGATCAAATAAGTTATCAATATGAGGCAATGGATACTTGTTCTTCACTTTAACTTTGTCCAGCTGACGGTCATCAATGCACATACGCATAGAACCATCCTTTTTCTTCACAAATAAGATCGGAGCACTCCAAGGTGACACACTGAGACGAATGAAGCCCTTATCAAGCAAATCCTATAAGTACTCCTCCAACTCAGGGGGAGCCATATGATATGGAGGAATAGAGATGGGTTGAGTGCCCGACAACAAATCAATGCAAAAATCAATATCTCTATCGGGCCGCATGTCAGTAAGATCAACTGGAAACACATCTGGAAAGTCCCTCACTACTGGAACTGACTAAAATGTAGAGGTATCAATGCTGACATCTCTGACATAAGCTAGATACGCGTCACACCCCTTCTCAACCATTCGTTGAGCTTTAAGAAATGAAATAACTCTGCTGGGAGTATACTCTAAGGTATTCCCTCCACTCTAATCGCAGTAATCATGGCATAGCCAGCATCACGGTCTTAGCGTGACAATCAAGAAGAGCATAATGGGGCGAAAACCATTCCATTCCCAAGATAACATTAAAGTCTACCCTACTAAGCAATAATAAATCGGCTCTGGTCTCAAAACCACTAAGAGCAACCAAACACGACCAATACACGCGGTCCATAATAAGAGAATCTCCCACAGGAGTACACACATAAACAGGGGAACTCAAAGAATCCTGAGATTCGCCCAAGTACGGGGCAAAATAATAGGACACATAGGAATAAGTAGATCTTGGATCAAATAAGACCGACACACCTCTATGAAAAAAAGGAACAATAACTGTAATGACAGAGTCAGAAGCAACTGCCTCTATATGAGCTGGAAGAGTATAATATCTGGACTAGCCTCCCCTTCTAGAGCAACCTCGACCTTATTGACCTCCACCTTGAGTTGGCTGAGCAGGTGGGGTGGTAGCTGGTGATGGAATCATAGCCTGAGGAATCGATGGAGCACGCGTGGCTGAGAAGTCTGTGGAGGTGCACCCCTCCTAAGTCTGGGGTAATCCCTCACCATATGGCGAGTGTCGCCACACTAAAAACAAGCTCAGAGGGCGTGGCTACTGCGACAGACTCAGGCCAGTTTTTCTGGACTGGACGCTAAAAGCATCCTGTGCAGGAGGCACACTAGATACTGGCGGTGTATAATAAGGCTCCTGGGTCCTAGAATGGGCCAAAATACCACTGGCGGCTGGAAAAGCTGAATGAACGAGACTGCTCACATAACCCCTACAATGGCGAACCGCAGCTAGGGCACGAGTACCGTTGTAAGTTCTAGACTCTTGAGACCTCTCAGGCTCCCTCTCCTATCTATCCCGAGCGAGGATACGCTCCAATCTCCTAGAAATACTCATAACTTGTTGGCAAGAAATATCTATCTCCAACTCCCTGGCACTACTAATCCGGATATTGGGGTGGAGTCCCTCAAAAAACTGACGAACCCTCTCCCGAACTGTGGAAACCAAGGCTGGTGCATGTCAGGCCAAATCACTGAAGTGAACTGCATACTCTGACACAGTCATACTCTATCGCGGTTTCTCAAACTCCACGCCCATGCGTCTCTGAGGCTCTGAGGGACATACTCTCTCAAAAACATGTCCGAGAACTAAGTCCATGTAAGTGAAGTTGCCTCAGCCGGACTACTCAACTCATAAGCACGCCATCACTGATAGCTTCTCCTCTAAGCTGGAATGTAGTAAAAGAAACCCCACTCGACTCCGCTACGCCCATAGTACAGAGAATACAGTGGCAATCCTCCAGAAAACCCTAGGCATCATTTGTCACCAGTCCAGTGAAGATAGGAGGGTGGTACTTCTTGTACCTCTCAATTTCGAGTTGCTCCGCCTCAGAAGTTGTTGCACTAGCCTCGTGTTGGATTGGAGCTACCAGTTGCACCGATATAGCTTCTAGGACCTAGTCGACCTGAACCCACTTCTCTGGTGTACGGGCTGCGAGAGTCTGTGCCCCTCCCTCGGCGTGAGATGTGGCAGGAGCAAGTGGAATCAATCCAGCCTGAGCTAAGCTACTGAACATGCTCATAAACTAGGCTAGAGTCTCCTGGAGGGCTGGTGCAGCAACAGCTATCTCAGGTGTCTTCCCTCCAGCTGGAGCTACTAGGGGCTCCTCTGTAGCAGCTCGCACGGGTGCTCTTGTTGTATCATGGGGACGTCCTCTGCCTCTACCCCTGCCCCGGCCTCTCACAGTTCTAGTAGGGGGTACGGGTGCCTGGTCATCAGATCCTCCTGTACAGGTTCTCACCATTTTTTAGAAAGAATAGAATACAGAAGTGTAGAATTTTGAAAACAACAATTTTCACACGATAAGAAATCAAAGAAGTGTAATTTTTCCTAAGAGTTCCATAGCCTCCCGAAGATAAGTACGGATGTCTCCGTACCGATCTGCGTGACTGTAATAAACCGGCTTGTGACTCATGACACCTATGAACCTAGAGCTCTAATACCAACTTGTAACGATCCAATCTTCTCTCCGTGAGAGGTCGCGACGGCACCTAGTCTCTACGACTAGGCAAGCCTAACATTTGCAGAAACAATGAAAATGAAAGCATAAATCTTAACAACTAACAACAACAGGTAATTTAATAACTGATAGCAAAGCCGCTCGGCATACACAATAACCAACTCTCAAAATATACACAGAATTTTCCTAAGACCCGGAACATCATAAGTAACAAGCTTCTAATAAATTGACTAACTGTTCTATACATCATTATCTAAAAAAATTAAAGGAAGAACTACCCAAAGAGATAGATGGGGACTCTGAGTTCTGCCGATGGGGGCAGATGTACCTTGAAGTCTCTGAAACAACAACAAATGCACAACTAATAGCGAGTCGGGTAGGAGGTACCTGGATCTGCACACAAAAAACATGTGCAGAAGAGTAGCATAAGTACACCACAATGGTACCTAGTAAGTGCCAAGTCTAACCTCGATCGAGTAGTGATGAGGTCAGGTCAGGCCCACTGGTAAATAATAAATAAGGTAGTATAATATACAGTATAATAAGATACTAGAATTTAACAAAAGGAAACACAGCAAAATAACAGTACCACACATAGGGGTAAACAGCAGGGGATCTCCCGAGATACCGTCTCATAGTCCCAAAATAAATATGCAGGGAGAACTCCCTAGGTACCGCCTCGTAGTCTCAAAAGTAAATGTACAGGGAGAGCTTCCAAGGTACCGCCTCGTAGTCTCAAAAGTAAATGTGCAGGGAGATCTCCTGGGATACCTTCCCATAGTCCCAAAGTAAACATGCACAGAGGGATCTCTTGGGATACCGTCCCATAGTTCCAAAGTAAATACGCAGATCAAACAATGGAGATAACAGTTACAGCAAGAAAAACTTAAAGTTTAGACTAAGTACAAGTCAAGAAAAGGAGCAGGAATCCACTAAACACGTTGCACAGAGTTAAGATAAACAATTAAGACACGTAGACATGCTATTCTAGGCTAACAAGATAACTACACATGCTAGTATAACTCAATTAAGATGAAAACAGGTTATTACTCAGTAAAAATCAGGTTTTACAACAAATAGCCCGTGTAAGCACTCGTCACCTCGCGTACACGGAATTCACATATCATAATAGTACCAAATCCTAAGGGGTTTCCCCCACACAAGGTTACGCAAGCCGCTTACCTCGAACCAAGCTCAATTAATCGGTAACAATGCCTTTTCCATGAATATCCGACTCCGAATGGCCCCAAAGCTATCCAAAATCAATTACATACCATAAATGTAACGATAAGAAGCTAATCTAATTAATGAAGTCAAATCTAAAGCAAGAAATTAGAAAATTACCCCAAAAGGTCTCCTCGGGTCCACGCCTCGAAATCGAGTAAAAGTCACAAAATATGAACGCCCATTTACTCACGAGTTCACTCGTACCAAAACTATCCAAATCTGATGTCAAAATCCAATCAAAACTCAAAAATCCGATTGAAGAACTTTTCCCCATTTTCCCCAAATTTTCAAACCAAATCCAAAATTAAAGGGTGGAATTAACAATAGATTAATGATATATAACCAATAAGAAGTTAAGAATCGTCACCCACAAGCTTCCTCTGAAAAACCCTCGAAATGTTGCCTCAATCCGAGCTCTCTAGGTCCAACAATGGATAACGAATTTAGACCCTCGAACTTAGCATTTTTTGCCCAGCGGTTTCGCATCTGCGGGCCTAGAGCCGTACCTGTGATGCCGCACCTACGAAATTTCCATTGCAGGCGAGGATATGACTTAAGTCCTTAGATCCTCTTTTGTGAGCAATGGGCCTCACCTACACGCCCGCTCCTGTAGATATCTTTCCGCTTCTGCGATCCTCAAGCTCTAGGCCCTTCCGCTTCTGAGCTCCATCTTCTGCAGAAGAGACTCCACTTCTTTGGGCAAATCTTGCACTTGCGCGCAGACCAAGCTTGACCAAACCACACCTCCGCTACTCCTTCCACACGTGCGAGCACGCACCTGTGGTCTCCCCTTTGCAGGTGCGAAACACCAGAAACCAGAAAATCTTCAGCAACTAGCCTAAGTCCAAATTCAATTCGTTAAGCATCCAAAACACACCTGAGGCCCCCGGGACCTTAAATAAACATACCAATAAGTCCTAAAATGCTATGAACTTAATCGAGCCCTCAAATCACATCAAACAATGGTAAAAACATGAATCATTCTCTAATTCAAACTTAATGAAATTGAAACTTCATATTTCTACAACTGATGTCGAAACCTATCAAACCACGTCCGATTAACCCCAAATTTTGCACACGAGTCATATTCAACATTGTGAACCTACTCCAACTTCCAGAATCAGAATCTGACCCCGATATCAAAGGTCTACTTCAGATCAAAATCTCCAAAGAACAACTTTCGCCACTTCAATCTTAATTCAGCTACAGGCCTCAAAAATACAATCCGAACATGCTCCCAAGTCCAAAATCACCCAACGGAGCTAACAGAACCTACAAAACTCCATTACAAGGTCGTCTTCACACATTTCCAACTATGATCAAAATCCTAGGACTTAAGCTTCCGTTTAGGGACTAAGTGTCCCAAAACACTCCAAAAACGGAACCAAAACATCCCGGCAAGTCACATAAGCAGAAAAATATATGGGGGAAGCGATAAATAAGAGATAAGGGCTATTACTCTCAAGACGGACGGGCGGGTCGTAACATCCTCCCCCCTTTAAGACAATCATATAGAGACATACATGAAGTGGTGAAAAGATGAGGATAACGGTTGCGCATATCATGCTCGGTCTCCCAAGTCGCCTCCTCAACCGGCTGACCCCTGCACTGGACCTTCACAGAAGCAATGTTCTTTGACCTCGCCTTTCAAACCTGCTAGTCAAAAATAGACATTGGCTCCTCAACATAATATAAAACCTTGTCCAACTAGACTGAGCTGAAATCCAACACGTGAGACGGATCACTTCTGGAGCATAGAAACATGGAATACCGGATGAACTCCTGCTAGAATGGGAGGTAAGACAAGATCATAAGCAACCTCCCCAACTCTCCACAACACCTCAAAGGGACCAATGAATCATGGGCTCAGCTTTCCCTTCTTCCCGAACCTCATAACTCTCTTCATAGGCGAAACCTAGAGCAAATCCTGCTCTCCAACCATGAATGCAACATCGTGAACCTTTCGATCTGCATAAATCTTCTGTCTGTACTGGGCTGTACAAAGTCGATCCTGAATCACTTTTACCTTCTCCAACGCATCCTGAACCAAGTCTGTACCGAATAATCTAGCCTCGCCCAGCTCGAACCAACCCACTGGAGACCGACACCTCCTACCATACAGAGCCTCATACGTTTCCATCTGGATGCTCGACTGATAAGTGTTGTTGTAGGGAATCTCCGCAAGTGGCAAGAACTGATCCCATGAACCTCCAAACTACATCACACGCATATCCTCTACTATCTTAATAGTGCGCTCGGACTGTCCGTCCCTCTCAAGGGTAAATGATGTGCTAAACTCTACTCAAGAACCCAACTCATGTTGTACGGCCCTCCAGGACCGTGATGTAAACTGCGTACCCCAGTTAGAGATGATAGATACCGGTATACCATGAAGCATGATAATCTCGCAGATATAAACTCGAGCCAGCTGCTCGAAGGTATAGGTAGTCATCATAGGAATGAAATGAGCTGACTTAGCCAGTCTATCCACAATAACCCAAATTGCATCAAATTTCCTGAGTCAGTGGAAGTCCAACAATGAAATCCATAGTGATCTTCTCCCATTTCCACTTCGGAATCTCTAACTTCTGAAGAAACCCACCTGGCCGTTGATGCTCATACTTCACCTGCTGGCAATTTAGACACCGATCCACATACTCCACTATGTCCTTCTTCATTCTCCTCCACCAGTAATGTTGCCTTAAGTACTGATACATCTTTGCGGCACCCGGATGAATGGAGTACCGAGAACTGTGAGTCTTCTGGAGAATCAACTCACGCAAACCATCCACATTGGGCACACATAGCCTGCCTAGCATCCTCAATGCACCATCATCCCCAATAGTGACCTCGTTAGAATCACTGTACTGGACTGAGTCCTTAAGTACAAGCGGATAGGGGTCATCATATTGACGCTCCCTGATACGAAGAGAAGACCGGGAGATCACACAAGCGAAAACCTGACTCGGCTCAAAAATATCCAATCTCACAAACTGGTTGGCTAAGGTGACGAGTGCGTACACGAGCTAAATGTTGAGATTTCAGTTTTATCTATGTAGTTCTTTTTCATGACTTAATTGAGTTACTTTAGCATATTATATTCATCAGGTTTAGCCTAATTTCACATGTTTACTTTTCTTAACTCTTATTTGCAACTTGTACTACATGTTTAGTTGAATTACTTGCTTCCTTAATTCCGTATTCATTATTTGGTTGTGGAGATTCTTTACTTGAAATTTTCTATCCTTGAAATATCTTGGTGTTGAGTTTCAAAGGTCGTGGTTTCTATTAAGGCCGGGTATAAGCTGTGAAGTGTCATTTTCTTTAGTTGTTATATTTTGGCTTCGTGTTATTATTGAGGTGATTGTTTGGTTGTGTGCACGAGGTTTTTGTCGTGTCGTTGTGATTATTGATACACATTTAGTGGTATAAGGTCTAGGTGTTGAAACACATGCGATGAGATAATGTGGACTTGATACGCGTGGCTTCTAGGGGAACTACTAGAAGCCATGCGATGTGATAAGGTGGGCTAAAATGCGGGATGCTATTTCGGAAAAATGATTTTCAAACAAAAATATAAAGGCTCCCGCGGTAATATAAGGAAAGACTATGAGTTATTTTTATGAGTTTGGACTACGAGGCGGTACCTCAGTAGTGCCCATGTTGATCTTCTCTATTTGTTGTACTTTTGGTTGTTGTTCCTTGACATGTAAAACTCTTGTTTTCCTTTCGTGTTGTATTAGCTTCCTTGATTTCGTGTTGATATATTTCGATAAATTCTTTATTGTTTCATTTTATATTAATATATGCCTTATTTGTTTATTATCTTCAGTAGAGCCTTGACCTGATCTCGTCACTACTCTATCGAGGTTAGGCTTGGCACTTACTAGGTACTATTGTGGTGTACTCATACTACGCTTCTGCACATGTTTTGTTAGATCCAGGTACATCCTAACAACCTCGATATTATTGCGTTTAGTTGCTTGCTTTGGAGACTTCAAGGTACACCTGCCCGCGTCCGCAGGCCTTGGAGTCCCCTTTTATCCTGTTCTTTTCTTGCTTCTTTACATATTCATAGACAGTGATATTTAGGAGTGTTCAGTACTGTATCTAGAGCTTGTGACTTGTATTTACACCAAGTTTTAGGAGATGTACATGTTGAGTTGCAGATTTTATTTTATATAGTTATTGATGTTTGAGCTTTTAAATTATTATTCCAGTTATTCTGTATGTTTGTTAGGCTTACACAACCTTAGAGACTAGGTGTCGTCACAATATCCTACGGAGAGAAATTGGGGTCATGACAGTCTAAGACCATCTTTATCAATAATTTTGTATGCTCCACTTAAATATGTTTCTTTCATAATATTTGTTACATCCCATCTTGAAGTAAACTTGTCGCCAATGGTTTGTTGAGGATTATGGTTCTTCGGATAGCTAGTACCAAGTCTCCCACTTAGAATGACCATGGTGACGCTTTTTTGTTAAAGTCTTTAGCTAATTGGCTTGATAGCACTCCAACTTTGTTGTGCTTCCTATCTTTTCTCATCTAATGCATTTAACTCTACTATGCGAAGTTGAGAATTATCTTTGGAAGTGTGTACTTCTTGTGTGATGTGCAATGAAGTAATTCGTTGCTCCAATGAAAGGACTACTTGTACGCCATACACCAAAGAGTATGGAGCTGCTTGTGTAGCAGTTCTGAAGGTTGTCCGGCATACCCACAAACCGTCACAAATTTTCTCATGCCATTTTCTCTTGTTCTTTGCACTAACTTTCTTTGAAAGGTTACCAAACGTCTTGTTAAAAGCTTCAACAAGGCCATTGGCATGTGTCTTATACATTGAAGACTTATTTTTCTTGAAATCGAACCTCTCGCATAGACTCCTTACGAGTTTGTTGTCAAATGGCGTTCCATTAGCAATGATTATTATCTTGGTATGCCATACCTAAAAATTACATTTGATTTGATAAAATCAACAAAACTTTCCTTTTTCATCTCTTTGAGTGGAACAACTTAAGCCCATCTAGAGAAGTAGTCTGTAGCTGCCAATATGTGCTTCAGTCTGTTTGATGACTTTGAAAGCGGTCCAATAATGTCAAGTTCACATGCATCAAAAGGTCATGAAGCTACAGTTGGATGAGGAGGCTCTAGAGTTTGTTGTATATAGTTGCTATAGAATTAACACACTTGACATCTTTTGGCATGCTCCATGCAATCTTCATCTAGAATTTGACAGGGTATGAGGAGAAAATTCATATACACATTGGCCTCGTCAAGATCAATGACTTTCTTGGCCAGCAATTCATCAAGGATCGTGGGTATATTTTAATCTGGAAATGGATAAACCTTCACCTCTAATTCCTTCAAAGTTGGACGATGTTTCTCCTCTTTCGAATATTGACTCGGCATTTTCTCCTCCTTCATCTTTTGCTTGGTCGTGACTTTCACCGTCATAGATTATTTAGTTTGGTTCTTTGATGTAACACTTTTCTTGAACTCCTTCTGATCATCAAATGGGGATGCCTTTCCATGACTTGTGATGCTTAACTTCAAGTCATGTGCTCGTGTTGCAAGCTCTTCAAAAGTTCGCGACTTGTAAAATATACAAAAGGCCCTAATGATTCCTTGAATTCACATCTCCACAATGGATATTTCTGAAAGGTGATCCTTGTAGTACAAACTTAACGCTCTCTAACAGTTAATGTATTTCACCACGGGCTCGTCCTTCTTTTGATTGGTACATGTCAACTCTCTCATGCTTACTTTTCTGGGGGCATGATAAAAACTATTGAGTAATTCCTTCTCAAGTTGCTCCCAGCTATCAACAGTCTCGGGCTCCAAGTCAATATATCGGTCAAATATGTTCCCTTTTAGAGAACGAACAAATTGTTTTACCAAAAGGTCACCATGAGTTCCAGAGTTGCTACAAGTCTCGACAAAGTGGGCAATATTTATTGCCTTGGGTTTCCTTTTCCATCAATTTGATGTAGCCTTGGTAGTTAAATTGGTTGGGATGGTTAGATAATCAATCCGCTTAGTATAAGGCTTAGAGTAGTACAACAAAAATTATGATGGTTCGCTATACTGAGCTCTAATGATGTTAGTTATCACGTTTTGCATTAGTTGGACAGATAACGCGGCAACTGAAGTGGATTGATTTTCCTTTTGAATGTTGAACTATGCAAGCAATTCCTCAACAACCATTTTTTTCTAGGTGAATCCAGGTGAACAAGAAGGGACATGGCTCGACTCTCCAAGTGCACAAGCTTCCAATTTGTTTATGAGTTGAGTGATTTAAAGGTCTTTATCTTCAACAGTCTTCAAGAATTCTATAGTCCATTCCATCATGGCAAACGTTTTGTCCACGTAAGTTACGTCGGTCATTAAGAAATTGAGTTTCGTTGAAACTGGAGAATCCACCATATCCTCAAATCTGCCAGGGTTGGAGTGTGTCTGAGAAGTTCATCAAATAGCAAGAATGGGGTGTTGCCCCCAGATATTGCGGTTGCGATCGTCATGTGAGATTTTATTTTCTTTTCCATCTCCAAGGAGGAAAAGTATTAGGATACATCCAAGCCACTTTCCTTGAACTTACTTCGGGTGATTGGGCCAACATGACTGAGCTCAACGGATACGACGGCGGTTGCATCTTTGTATGGAACATCATCACACTTTTGGAAGGCCATTGCAGCAGTAGATCTAATGTTTGTAGTTTTCAAACTTGCAAGAGGAAGAGAAGAAGTTCAGAATTGGCCCCACTGCACGTGCCAAAATTTGTTTGCGATAAATTTTCACTGTATGGAAAAATAATCTGCAACAAAAATATGACCAAAAAGAAAATTATTGATTAATATTTGTGAGTATAGTCCTATGTATTCCCTTGGTTCTTCTTCTCTAAACTTTTTTCGTGATTCGAGGGCTTCGTGAGCATCTTTCTCGAATATAGGGTGACGCGGACCTCCTTGTTGTCATGACCCAAACCAATGGGCCCGACAGGCACCCGGTGCCTTACTCAACCAATTAAACATAACGTATATTTCGTATCATACTATCATAGGTAAATGAACCATAAAGGTTGTCATGATATAACTAGAATAAAGCATGATAGAATACTCGATATATGATGACCCAACATGACATACCGACTTATACATATGACATACGGGCCTATAAGTCCGGCATGATCCTTTATATACTCAAAACATAGGCCGGCAAGGCCATACAAGTATCTGTATACATGACATATGTCTACAAGCCTCTAAGAGTACATAAATATCATAAAGGTCGGGACAGGGCCCCGCCAAACCAATCAATACACCTCAAAATCATACTGACCAAATAGGCAACTCCAGAGCAAATGGAGCACACCAACACCTTCCGCTGAGCTGATAGCTTATTTGAAGGACTCTCAACCTTTCTATCGAGACCTGTGAGAATGAAATACAGCATTCCCAGGTAAAAGGAACGTCAGTACAAATAAAGTACCGAGTATGTACGGCAGGAAAAGCCATATACAATAGCCATCAAAGAAACATGGAGTAAAAGACGCAACATGTAAGTCTGAATAGCTCTGCGAATCATGAAACATTTATAATGTCATGGATATACATATAAATGTCATATCGTACATAGGTATATGCATACATAACATCATCAATCCTCTAAGGGCATTCCATTATATCATCTCGGCCACTATGGGCAAAATCATCAACGTATACCAGTTGATCAGGTGGTGGTACGTATATAACGCCATAACCTTTCTCATATCCCATATACATATAATATACGCATATATAATGCCATTTGGTCATGGATCAGTGTACTGTATAAGTGAATGAAATGCATAAGAAGTAAGTTAATAAGATTTCTCGGAATGTCATAGGATCAATACGCCATTGATTAATATCATGAAATAAATTTTATCAACTTATATTTTCTGAGACCCATGAACAAAAGATATAATATTAAGACACGTGGGGAATCAAGAACATGGGCACCTCTAGTACTTCTATGAATAGAGTTATTTATGAGAGTTGTGCATTTTCTCATTTCGTTTGTATCGTATGGATTATGCCAAAAGAAAAGAAGGGATAGCCTTAACATACCTTACTTGAAAATTTTATCAACACTTTTACTTGAGCTTTCCAAGAACAACTTTTGTTCCTTCTAAATCTTTGAACAAGAACTAAGCACTTCTTATGATCATGGCATACTTCATGTTGTTGAATATATGGAGTATTATGTGTATACATTTTTGGCTATGTTCTAAGGTAGGAGGATCCCCAACAATATAAGTAAAGTCTTCAACATCCTTTCTATATCTCAAGTTTCCAAAGAAGAATAACATAAGACTTAATGGATAGGTCTTGCACTTTCACGTGTAAATAAGGCACATCAAGTGCTATGACTCATCTATGCACATTGGTTCCACCCTTGGCCTAACTTAATTCCATGTGGAAGCCCATTAAAAGTCCTTATCCACTTAATCCTATTTACTACCATAATTATTCTCACAATTAATCAATTATTCACATAATTAATTTTAGCACACTATTTACTTAAATATTAATATACTTCATATATCCTACAGTCATAGTCATGTGGTACCTTGTACGACACTAGTCCATAAATACAGGGTATTATATCTTGGATCGTATTTTATGTCAAAATGTTAAACTTTGACGAAACTCACTTTCTTTAACTCGTTTACCCTTTGACCTTCACGTCATTACTTATCACTTGTTATAAATAGCATAATACTTATAACCTCAAAATAATCTTGTCCTTTAGGTGATGTCAATTATCTTACGACAAATCCAACGTACAATACTAGGGGGTGTAACATCGACGCAATACTGTGAGGTGCAACATCATCCCCTATTTGGAACATTCGTCCTCAAATGTTGACTGATGCACTTATCGGTCTCATAACCGGATAGTTGTTACGAATGGTTTTAATATTGTCCTTGCCATCTAGGCAATTATTTTGTGAATAAATCAAAAGTCCAGGGCATTCCCACCTATAGGCCTCTTTTTCACACCACGGCTTGATCTCATCTCATACTGTTGAACTTTTATCCATCTGTTGTTGATTCACCTTAATGTTGATCTATAATCTACCACTGATAACTTGATCTCTTTTGTAACATTGTCGCTAGGGCTCACGTCTTATCAGGGAACATCTTAAATGATTAGGTTGATCCACCTAGGGGCTATACTATACTTTCATACCCGTATTTCATAACATCCCAATGTGATTCACCTCACGTGAGTATTTTAATCTGGTACACTTCATGAAATACCTTTTTTTCTTCAAATCATTACTCAATCGAAGGCCCAAACGTCATCCTTTATCTATCCCAATTACACCCTCATTCTACTACTAGGGCAGCATTCCATCTCTTCTGAATTCTACTAGTCTTAGACTTCTTTGAGTTCATTCAGGCTATACTGAGATTTGTATAACTTAGAGAAACCATCAGGTTGTGAATACTCTCTTAACTAGACCTCTCGATCCTCAGCTAGTCTTTCTTTTGTCACTTCCATTTAATGCTCATACCACGTGTCCTTTTCGGATTGGTTATGCATTTACTCGGCACCTTTTAGGGCTTTTTGCGGCTGTGCCAGTCCCGAAGTGACATCTTCAATTATGACATTTCATCATTATTTTCCTTTTTCTTCATGTTTGACGGTTGTCTTCAAGTATAAATACATATTTTCTTTTATTTGCTTCCACGAAACATTTTTCTAATTGTCTTTTGTAAAGAACTTTCTTA
>ML430431.1:0-34304 GCA_005239525.1 Nicotiana knightiana | reverse complement strand
GGTTGGCAAGTAAAGACCCACGGTAAGTGAAGCTCTTGTTCTTGCTTCTTTCCTTACTCGAGTCTTTTTTTTTGTCGTTTAAATTTTTTCCCTTTTTAATAGGGTTCTCTGCTCGTGGGGTGTATGCTTCATCTATCCCGAAGATGTCTTTGGCTCAAGCTCAGGAAATTATTTTTGGTTCATCTTCCTCGAAGAGGAAGATTAGTGACTCTCATTCACTAGAAGAAGAAGAAGAAGAAGAAGAAGAAGAAGAAGAAGAAGAAGAAGAGGGTGCTTTAGTGCACAGGCCACGGAGAAGGCAAATGGTTTTAGATGATGAGCTTACATTCTTAACCTTGCCTTCCATGTCTGTGATTGAGCCCTCTGTCCTTGATGATGTTTCACACTCCCCTATTCATTGATCTTGCTCCTGACGACGTCCCTTTGGCTGTTGTCTTTCCTGCTTCTTTGAGAGAAGTTTTTCTGTCTGTTCCATTGGCTATTTCAACATCTGCTATTGGTTTGCATGTAACTTCTTCAACTCTTCAACTCTCTGTGCCTGCTGCTTTGCTTGTGGCTTCTCCAGCTCCTCAACCTTCCGTGCCTGTTGTTGTTCCATCTCTGCCTGCTTACATGCCTTCCGTTAGAGAAGTAGGGTCTTCCAGCAGAGAGATGCGACAGGTGGTAATAGAGGTTCCAACTGAGGGGAATCTTTTCAAGAAAATGGGTGAGCGAAAAGTGTGGCTCAAGCCTTTGATGGGTCCCTATAAGAAGGCAAAGCTAGCCAGCCCCGATGCTCGTACATGGGCCAACGAGGTCATGCATACTTCTTTGAAGGTATGATACAAGTTATCCTCTTTCACTCTCGTATATGAGATTTACCATATCTGACTGGTTTATTTCTTGTAGATTAACCTTATAGACATGGAGCTTATGAAGAGGATTTCAAACATGGACCAAGAGACAAAAGAGTTGCATGCCGATGTTGATAATTGGAGAGCACAGTATGATAGTCTAAGGATTGACATAGATGCTTTAGAAGAGGAAAGGAGTACATTGAAGCGGCAGATGAGACTCATGGCAGCAGAACTGGCAGTGGAGAGGGCATCTTGCAGTCAGGTTGATAAAGATAAGAGTGTTATGGAGTCTTTGTTCGTGGAGAAGCTGTCCCGTGCCTCAGAGAAGATTAGAGACTTGAAGAACTTGTTGGAGCAGAAGGAGGAATACTCAGGCAAGCTCGTGCAATCACTCACTCGTACTCAAGAAGACCTTCGTAGGGCTTTAGACAAAGCTCAAACTTTAGAGTGAGTCGATTGTTCCATTAAGGGTCGCCCATGAAGCTGCGGAGGCGGAGAAGGACGGATTGAGAGCTGAGCTTCAAGTGTGGGCAAAGGATTATGAAGATTTGGAAGAGGTGGCTGATGTCGATGTGGGATGGGCGTATATGAATTCTCGCCTTGACACATTGATGGAAATGAGTCAAGAGGGTTTTGACCTTAGTGTTGAAATAGCCAAACCTAAGGAAGCCATGGAGAAGGCTCAGCAAGGTCATAACCATTCTTCACCTGATGGTGAGACTCCAACCGCTCATGCCTCTTCATCCTCAGTTGCTCCCGCTCCTTCTGCCACTGAAGTCAACCTTTTTCTTGAAAAGATTTAGTTATTTTATCCCCCCTTTTTTTCTCTTTGTATCAATTGGTGGTTACCCCCAATCCCATCGGGGGCAAATTTGGATTTCCTTAAAGTCCTCAAGTGATAACTTAGGGGCATCATAATGTTTATAAAAATCTTATACGGCTAAGTATAAGTTAATACTTAGTTTTAGCCGTTTTAATATATAAATGTTAGTTCGACTTTTGTTGAGTTTTTGTTTCACTATTTAAGTCTTTTGCATGCTTTATTTTTCGAGGTTTTAGTTTTACCTTCGAGTTTTGCATGTGAAATGCTTTAGACTACTCGTACCTTTTTGTACTAGGCACAGTGTCATATTAAATGTGTGCCTTTTTGTAATAGGCATAGTTTATGGACGAGGGCCCTTTATATTTGGCATGAAGAAGATGTCTCAACTTCATGATATGCAATAGAGTGATAGGAATTTTACACATGTTTAAGAATGTTTCCAAGGAAAGTTTTTCTTGTTTGAACTTCTATGAAATTTTACATGTGTTTGATTATCGTTGAAAACTCATGCTTGAAACTGTTTTTGTTTAACAGATTTGATATACTCTTGTATTTCGTAACTGTTTTTCATAGGTAACAGTTTTTCGATATTAATACAAGGAAACAAATATTTTTTATTAGTAACAGTTTTTGTAAAGATTGGGGGGGGGGGGGGGGGGGTTTACCCGCAACTGTTTTTGGAAACAGTTTTCTAATAAGTGCGAGGGAAATGTTTTCTTATTCGTAACTGTTTTTATTTGATAACAGTTTCTTGAAAAAATACAAGGATTTAGATCTTTTCATTCATAACTGTTTTATTTGAGAACAGTTTTTTTTTTTTAATGAGTACATTGATGATGATCTTTTACCCCTAGCTGTTTTTGTTACAACAGCTTTGAATAAAGATGTACATTTCTTTCTCGTGACTAATATTTTGCCTTTCAACCTGAATATGTTCGAAGGTTTTTGCTTTTTGCATTAGGATTTGCATTTGGATGGCTCTTTTGATTTCTTTCGATTCTGCTTGTGTCACTTGTCTCGTTGGGTATATGGGTCTTCAGGCTCGAGCTTTTGACTTTCTGATAGTCTTATTTGCTTCATCTTAGCCTTCCATACTGTATAGTCCCCTAAGTGTTTGAGCTTTGAAGAATGAAATCTCGAGCACTTGATTATTCCTTCCTTGTGGTCCTTTTCTTGAAAAGGAAAAACATTCCGAACTCGAAGGTATATAGTTTTTTAGATGATGGTTGCTTAACCCTTTTAAAATTTCCATCAGAAAGTGTAACCCTAGACCGGGAATTGTGTTATTTCTTCGCATCTTTGCAGGTCTAATATCATCAACTGGTGATGGGTTAGATTTGTGCCTATCATCTAAAAAGGTTAGTAAGATTTTTAAATGTTCAAAATAAAATCGAACGTGTGATACCTGATGGGGGGTATTATTTTCTTTTAGAAGTAATACTTCTTTAGATGGATGGCGTTCCAGCTTGTTGGTAGAACTCTGTCGTCCATAGCTTCCAACTCATAGGCGCCTTTCCCAGCTATGCCTCGGATTTTGTAAGGTCCTTCCCAGTTTGGATTTAGCTTTCCTGCACCTACTTCTTTCGTTTATTGAAAGACATTTTTGAGGACGAAGTCCCCAATCTTAAAGTACCTCAGATGAGCTTTACGGTTGTAATAATGCTCTATGATTTATTTTTGAGCTGCCATCCGTATCAATGTTGCTTCTCTCCGTGGTTCGAGCAAGTATAGGTCGGTCCTTAATTCGTCGTCGTTTTCACCTTCCATGGTTGTTGAGTACCTTATGCTTGGTTCGCCAATATCCACAGGTATTAAGGCTTCTGAGCCATAAATAAGTGCGAACGGAGTTTCTTCCGTGGCTATTTTTGAAGTTGTTCTGTATGCCCATAGTACCGCTGGTAACTCATCAGGCCAGTTTCCTTTGGCTTTATCCAGCATCTTCTTTAGATTGTTGATGATGACCTTATTCGTTGACTCAGCTTGATCATTAGCCACGGGGTGGTACGGTGTTGCAGTGATCCGCTTGATTTGCCAACTTTCGAGGAATTCTGTGATTTGCGAGCCTATGAATTGTGGGCCATTATCACACATGATTTCCTATGGTATTCCAAATCGGCATATTATGTTTCGCCATAAGAAGCTTTTAACTTCTTTTTCTCGCACTTTTTTGAACGTTTCTGCCTCTACCCATTTTGTAAAATAGTCGGTTAGCATGAGTAAAAACCATACCTGTCCTTAGCTGTGGGAAGAAAGCCCACTATGTCCGTACCCCATTTCATGAAAGGCCATGGGGATATTATTAAATGTAATAAATCCGCTGTTCGATGCATGTTATTGGCAAACCTTTGGCATCTGTCACATTTGGATACGAAATTCTCGGCTTCTTCTTCCATCATAGAACAATAGTATCCAGCTCTGATTAGTGTTTTCACTAAGGATCTCGCCCCTGAGTGATTTCCACAGTGTCCTTCGTGGACTTCTTTCATCCAAAATTCCGTTTGGTTAGGTCCAAGGCATTTATCTAGGGGTCCTCCGAACATCTTGCGATAAAGTGAGTTACGAATAAGGCAGTACCGTGCAGCTTTGCGGCGAAGTGCTTGAGCTCCTTTCCTGTCTTCAGGTACGGTGCCATTCTGCAAAAGATTAAGAATTTCGTTTCTCCAGTCCCAGGTTAGGTTGTTGAAAGTTACCTCATTCCTATCCTGGTCTATTATTGAATGAAATAATTGAACGACAATTGTATTATCTCTGTTCGTTACTTCCGTGACTACATCATCTTAACTGGTGACAACAGATCTCTTCTCACTACTGCGAGGTTAGCTAGTACATCTGCTTCTGCATTTTCCTATCTAGGTATTTGCATTACCTTCCATGTTTTGAATTGTCTCACGAGCTCTCGTGCTTTTTCCAGATACTGTTACATTCTAGTCTCTCGAGCGATGTAAGTCCCCTTTATCTGATTTACTACCAGCTGGGAGTCACTGTTGATCACAATTTGCTCGATTGAGAGCTCCCATGCGAGTTCAAGCCCTGCAATAACAGCTTTGTACTCAGCTTCATTGTTAGTTATAGGATAACACTTGATAGCTTGCTGTGTCTTTTCACCCGTGGGTGATATCAAGCGTATGCCTAAGTCGGCGCCTTTTATATTTGAAGAACCATCAGTGAACAAGGTCTATAGGCCCGGATTAACATCGTTAAAGAGTTGAAACTTGGTTTCTACTTCAGATACAATGCTATTACTAAATTCAACAACAAAATCAGCTAGTATTTGAGACTTAATTGCAGTCATCGGCTGATAGATTATTTCATGCTCACTTAATTCTATGGCCCACTTGGCTAATCTTCCTGACAATTCATGTTTATGCAGAATATTTCTTAAAGAATATGAGGTCACAACGGTGATTGGGTGGCATTGAAAATAGGGTCATGATTTTCTATATGCCATTATTAAAGCTAATGCTAACTTTTTCAGATGTGGATATCTAGTCTCAGCATCTAGCAAACTTTTACTTACATAATAGACAGGTGATTGTTTACCTTTTTCTTCTCTTACCAATACTGCACTTACAGTAATTTCTAAGACAGCCAGGTAGATGTACAATATTTCCCCTTCTTTTGGCTTTGAAAGCAATGGTGTTTTCGATAGATAAATCTTCATATTCTTGAGGGCTTGCTGACATTCTTCAGTCCATTCGAACTGATTCTGCTTTTTGAGTACTGAGAAGAATTTAAAACTTTTTTCGGGAGATTTAGAAATAAACCTACCCAAAGTTGTTATTCTCCCTGTCAATCTTTGAACTTCCTTTTTATTTATTAAAATATCAGGTATTTTCTCTATAGCTTTAATTTGAGCGGGATTTACCTCTATTCCTCTGTTTGATACAAGGAAACTCAAAAATTTACCTGATTGCACTCCAAAAGCGCATTTCTCTGGATTTAACTTCATATAATACCTGCGTAAAATATCAAAAGCAGTAGAGAAGTGCTGGAAATGGTCTTGTGCTTGTGTTGATTTTACCAACATATCATCAATATAGACTTCCATCGTCTTTCCAAGATGTTCTTGGAACATTTTAGTCACTAACCTTTGATAGGTGGCTCCAGCGTTTTTTAAGCCAAAAGGCATAACTTTATAACAGTAAGTCCCCCTGTTTGTAATGAAGGAAGTTTTTTCCTCATCTGAGAGATTCATTTTAATCTGATTATAACCAGAATATGCATCTAAGAAGCTCAATAACTCATGTCCTGTTGTGGCATCAATCATTTGATCTATATGTGGNACCAGAATATGCATCTAAAAATCTCAATAATTCATGACCTGTTGTGGCATCAATCATTTGATCTATATGTGGCAATGGGAATGAATCTTTGAGGCATGCTTTATTCAAGTCAATATAACCTGCACATACTCTCCACTTTCCATTCTTTTCAGGTACTACCACGGTGTTTGCTAGCCAGTTAGGGTACGTTACCTCTCGTATCGAACCAATCTTCAAGAGTTTTTGTACCTCTTCGTCGATCACTTGGTTCTTGAATGGTCCTTGCTTTCTTTTCTTCTGCTTAACAGGTACGAAGGATAGATCTTCATTTAGTTTATGAGTCATCACTTCTGGTGGAATGCCTGTCATATCTGAGTGGGACCAAGCAAAGCAGTCTGTGTTAGCCTTTAAATATCAATTAACTTACCTCTTCGAGCGAGGCTTAGCCTCGTGCCTATATACACTTTCTGCTCAGGCTTTTGTTCAAATAATGGAACAGATACGAACTCCTCCGTAGCTGTTTTGATGTGCTCATCTTCCTCCGGTTCACGAATGACGCCCGGCCTTGAATCCGTATATGTGTGGTATAGTATACCTTCTGTGGTAACTTGATTTTCCTTCTCGTAAGTATTTTCTTTCGTACCTGTTTCAGCAATAATACCTTCCGTACCTATTTGGGTAGTAATTTCTTCCATGCTTGTTTGGGTTGTGTTACCTGCTTGGGAGATTCCCTTATCTCGTAATTCTTCCACCTCTATTTTCTTGTTGTAGTGTACCACAGAGTTTATATTTCTTGCGGTCTGTTGATCTCCTTTGATTTGTTGAATCCCCCATTCGGAGGGGAATTTAATTACCTAATACAACGTGGAGTTATCTCTTTCATGTCGTGGATCCATGGCCTTCCAGTGATCACGTTATAGGCCATGTCAGTATCTATGACTTGGAACCTGGCACTCTTGATCACCCCCAGCATAAGTGCTAAGATCAATTTCCCCTTTTGTTATAACCATAGAGTTATAAAACCCTGTATGGCTCGTGCTTTTGCAATTACTTGATTCCCCAGTAGCATTTCTTCCACGATTCTTAGCAAAATGATATTGTCTGAACTGCCTCGATCAATCAACACTCTTTTTATGTTAGTGTCATGAATAAGTAAAGATATTACCAGAGCATCGTTGTGCGGAAGCATTAATCCGCTGATATCTGCATCATCGAAGGTTATATCGTCTTCTTCCATATTTTCACGAGCCCATTTCCCATGTGTAATTGTGAACTTTGTGGTTATTTTCCAAATCACTCCGTTTACTTCTTCACCCCTGTGTATAACGTTAACGGTTCGTTTTGGAGAAGGAGGCTTTGGGAGCTCCCGCATGTTCCTCATATATGCCTGTTTACCTTTATCACTAAACAATTCTGTTAAATAGCCCTGTTTTAACAAATTTTCTACTTCACCTTGTAAAAATCTGCAATCCGCAGTTTTGTGCCCATGATCGTTGTGAAATTCACACCAGTGATCTGGGTTCCTTCTACTTGGATTTGACCGCATCTCTTTGGGCCACTTAACCTTGTCTCCCATGTTCCTCAATATTGAGACAAGTTCAGTAGTACTTACATTAAAGGTATGATCCCCAATTTGAGTACTACCTGTAGGTCGTTCATCTCGATCTTTCCTGGATCTAGACGAGGATGAGACTACGTCTCTTCCTTGTTGGCTATAGTCCGACCTAGTATTTTCGAACCTGGGATGGATATCGCATCCCGATGGTCCTAAGTAAGGATCATACCTGTTTTTACCTGATCTTCTATCTGATTCAGGACGTCTGGATCTGGAATGATCTTCATCTCTCGAACGAGCAATGATATCTTCTTCTATTCTGAGTTTAGTACTGTACCTGTTATATACATCGTTCCATGTTGTAGCGGGGAATTCTCTTAGACTTTCCTTAAGTCGTCTCGTGGCTTCTGAGCTTTTATCGTTTAGGTTGCTTGCAAATTCCATGGCTTCCAAATTATTAGGCACCCTGGGTAACTACATTCTTTATTGTTGAAACCTATCTACAAACTCACAGAGTAGTTCCGTGTCTCCTTGTTTTATTTTGAATATGTCTTCCATTCTCTTCTCAACTTTTTGTGCACCAGAGTGTGCTTTTATAAACGAATCTGCAAGCTCAGCAAAAGAGTCAATAGAATTTTCAGGGAGAAGAGAATACCAGGTTAGGGCCCCTTTGGTAAGTGTTTCCCCAAATATTTTGACAAGGACTGATTCAATCTCTTACTTTGTTAAGTCGTTGCCTTTTACCCCAGTATTGAAAGCAGTCACATGGTCACGTGGGTCAGTTGTTCCATCATATTTGGGAACGTCAGGCATTTTAAACTTCTTGGATATAGGCAAGGGGGCCACACTTGGCTTCCAAGGTTGTTGATAATATTTATCAATATCGATGCCTTTGATGATAGGTGGTACTCCAGGAATTTGTTTGATGTGATCGTTCTGCTCCTTCATCTGTTTCTGCATGGTTAGCAGTAAATTTTGTAATTCTGAGTTATTAGATATACCTGGTCTAGTTTCGAGAGATTCTTTAGGAGTATCTCCTCTTCCTGAGTTGCCAACCTAGATAAGGATTTTCCATGGTGATGGTGTTATTGGGGGGTGGCGTCGGCGGTGTAGGTAACGCTGCCTGTAATGCTCTCGCAAATTCTTGTAAAGCTTGGCTCACATACTCTGCAATCATTTGTTTTACACGATCTTGTTCCACGAATTGATCATTACCACCATTGTTGTTATTGGATCTTTCTAGGGACTGTTCCCTCGAACCACGTGGGGCTCCTGAAGGCGATGGAACTGGGGTTCCACTCCTTTGCTGGTTGTTGTCGTTGGGGTTTGATATAATTCAGAGGATATCACTTGAAAAGTAAACAAAGATTATCAGATTCCCGGTAACGGAACCAATTTGTTTAACCAAAGAATTAGACCCTTTGACTAAAGCTTATTTTTAAGATGAATACAGGTTACTGATAATCAAAGTAATGGAGAAAAATGAATAATAGACAATATTGCAGAAATATAAAAAATCGAAGTTGATTGTATTCAAGAATCAGATGCCTTTACAAGCTGTATTCTCCTCCCTTATATAGGAGATTCTTATAACGTACGACTCTTGCTATGGTTACTCATTAATAACTAATTATGACATTAATGAGGCGTTACAAAAGATAACGGTAATTGGGATTCGGTTACATAACGTTCGAATAATCAATTGTGGGCCATTGAATCTGCCCGTAGCTTTGTCTAGATTCATTCTGACCGTGCCTCTCTCCCGTTTTGATCAAGTTGAGTTTCTCGTGGCTGATAAATTCGTGGGTTTACTGAACCATGCCTCTTTATACCGTACCTCTCAAAGAATCACATCCAGGTGTCGCGTTTTCCTATGTCCACGTGACTAGCTAAGTTGTCAAAAGCTGGCTTATATGTGAACTCTTTTTTTTTACCAATACAAGTAGGTCAGAGTAAACTCCCACCACCACACGAGGTGACATGGATAAATGGTTTAAGTGGAAAAAAAAAATTGAGCATTACAAATACGTAGTTGTTAGTGACAGTGATGATAACAAAATTGTTGTACTTAATACTTAAAATTGTAAATATTTAATGATAAGTTTAATTTTTGGAGTTCAATTAATTTTGATTAATATAATTATTATTTTAGAAGTTCAATTATCAAATTACTTTAGAAGGCATATTAGTTCAATTATTTCGCAAGCATATTTTCTATCGGAAGAGAAACAAAGCAACAAACAAAAACTAGCTAAAGATCAAGCGAGGGAATGAAACCCCCAACAACATTTCCCCGAACACGCGAAGAAATACGAGAAGCTACAAGTACATGCCATTCCAAACGAGGCTCTTGGCTAAACTATCTGCTACTGAATTAGTCTCCCGTAGATATGATCAAATAGAGACCACCCAGTTCCTAGCCAAGAGATGGCGAATGCGGTTGACAATACTAAAATCAGGTTGAAAATTAAGCATATTGAAAAGTACTAAAATCATGTTGGAAGTTCATTTCTCAAATTACAAAGTTAATTAAGTTACCATCTTTGTGTTTTACACACTAATTTTAGAAGTCTAAAACTTTCCTGATTTTATAAATCAAAAATTTTATCCACAAGTAACTTTCATAATTAGACATACCCAAATTATAAATCAAATTGCATTTAGAAACATCCGACATTATCACAATTTTATTTCTCAAATATAATATAATCTTATTGCAAATAACAGTTCTACACGCATTTCATATGTTTCATTCTTCTAATATATATCACAATAATACAAGCAGTATTAATTACACATTCAGTGAAGCTAAACATACCTATTATACAATTTGAATACAATATTCTAAACACTCAGCATTTAAAATTATAATAATAACAAAATAAAAATAGAGGTTGTAGATAATAAATTGCGTCGAGAAAATAAAATCAAGACCGAAAAATATCGCAATAATTGTAGTATTTTATTTCAAATAATATGAGTGTTACAATCTCTATGAAGCCTCTGATTCTTCTTTCCAACAGTAAATAAATTCAAGGGTCTTTGAGCTTGATCTTGAATCTATATTTGTCGTCAAGAACGATGATCTTGTTCTTGAGCTTGAGCTCGATCGCTTGAACTTGAACTTGACCTTGATTCGTTCTTCGTTTTGAACTTGAACTTGATTTCTTGAACTTGAACTTAATTGTTTGAAGCTTGAAACTTGTAGAGAAATTTGTGGTGTTTGATCCATGAACTCTCTCTTGCTTCTTATTATAACTTCTGGTGTCCTTTCTGAGTTATGAAGGCCCATATTTATAGTTGTGGAAGGGAAGAGTCATGATAAGAACAAACTTTTTCCGACCAATCAAATCGAAGTGTGACAAGGCCTCATTTGATTGGCTAGAACATGTCACTTGCACACGTGGCGCGATTTCATTAGCCTTTTAATGTGACTTGGCATGCCTTGTCATTTGACATGTAGCATGATCCTATTGGATTTTTCGTTTGATTTAGCGTGTTACGTCATTTGACACGTGGCACCAACTTGGGCCTCTAGGAAGATGGCATCTTGGTCTCAAAGAAGTGGGCTTATCACTTGTAGCCCAATTAAATGGGCTTAGCCCAATGGATTAAGACTTATTTATTTAACCCACATATATTGGACATATATATAATTTTATTATATTGGCCCATAATACTTATATGGACCAATAAAATCCAAATTATTTTATAAATTTAAGTTTAATAAAATTCATATGCCTACAAATGCCCCCTACTTTAAGACTTGTCAAAATATCAACTTATCAATTTTAAGACAAGGCTCGAAGTATTAATGAAAGCGATTCATATCTTCCCTCTTAACAGAGCTTTCATGGATTAATTCGTGCGTACACACTTTCAATTTGTAGCTTAAAATGGCTAAATTCTATCATATTAAGGAAAAAAGTAATAACTTTATTTGCTATTATTTAAAAGACAAAAATGATCAATTGACAATTTTAGGATCAATACAATATACCAAATAGTCAATAAGAAATAATATTAATCACAATATAACTTATCTTCGAAATCAAACGACCCCTTAGTGTTTGAGAATTTCTTTTGACATACATGAATAAATAAATAAAATCTATACCTTTTTTGGTGATTAATGAAATAAGGGAGTATTTAATTTTTAATAAAGGAGTATTATTATCAGTATGTATAATAAACTAGTTATACACTCTTTTGATTTCTTTGTCCTTAGCAGTCAGAAGGAATCGAACTTTTTGCTAAGCTTTTGGAGATCAAGAAAGTAGACACTTTTTCTAGATTTGCTTCAGCTCTTTTTGGATTTTAGTCGACTGTCCGCTTATGGAATTCAAAAGACTTGCGCGGGATTTGCATTCAAAGTTCGGTGAAAATTAATCACTTCCTTCATTTACATGCAGTAATAGAATCAATTGACCAAGATTAAGATATTTCCCTTACTTTATTATGAATACAAGACCCATTTGGATTTGTGCGTGCATACGAAACTTTCGTCAAATTCTCGATACCAACTTCAATTAAGAGACTACCTTGTACGATCCTTGTTGGAGTTTGATCACAACAGCCATCCCACATCGGATTTAATTTTCAATAGCCACTTGAGAATTCTATATAAATCACATGCACTCATCTTTTGTTCAGTATCAATTCGCATATTTGCAATCCATTTGAATCTAGTTTTGTGGACTCGGAAGCATTGACGCGAAGGTAATTTCTTCTTCTTTTCTTGTGCTTTTTTTTTTCTTTTGTCATTTTTTTTGTAGGTCAAATAAGAAGGATGTGTTCTTGTCTAATGAGATGATCCATGCACGAAGAAGACAATCTTAGGGTGTGAGAGGATGGGTACTCATCCCTTCCCGAATATCGGAGAGATTACTCTCATGGCCCGACTATCAGAGAGATTACTCTCAATGTGGCCCGACTACTGGAGAGATTACTCTCAAAATGACCCGACTATCGGAGAGATTACTCTCAATATGGCCCGACTACCGGAGAGATTACTCTCAATGTGGCCCGACTACTGGAGAGATTACTCTCAAAATGACCTGGTTATCGGAGAGATTACTCTCAAAATGATCCAACTATCAGAGAGATTACTCTCAATGTGTCCCGACTACTGGAGAGATTACTCTCAGTGTGGCCCGACTACCGGAGGCCATTTTACTCATTTAGACCTTTGTGCTCATTCTAATATTCTTGATTTGGACTTTGATGACCCCCCATTTTTTTCTTCTTTTTTTTTGCAGCCCGAGAGATGGAAAATTTCAGAGACTATACCTCACCTTCTTCCAAACTCAGATATCTCATAATCGAGACTGAAGATGACATAAAACAAACGAAGCTTTTGGTTCACGCCCCGCAAGCTGGCCAGTACGCAGCCTTATGGCCTCCTTTGAGGAACTCCCTTCATGTAGAAAACGGGACCTTAGAGCACAAGTCAACTTCTAATCCATTGTCCAAGATGTGGTCTCTCCAAGCTCCAATCCATCGCCACATAACATTGCTAGCACCTTTTCAAACTTAGGACGTCGCATAATTCAAGGCGAAGTACGTTGGGGAAGCACAACAACAATCGAGGGCAAATATCGTCATATTCCAGGATATTGGGAATGGGCTGAAGATGTACTTGGTGGAAGCCAACAAACCCTGAGTACAGCAAAGATTTATGATGCTGTCTATGCCTCACTTTTCACTTATGATCGAAACTCAAATATTTTGCAAGCATTTTGTGAGGCTTGGTGCTCCAAGACGAACACGTTTCTTACATTAGTTGGGGAACTATCTATCTCTCTTTGGGAATTACATATCCTTGGAGGTCTTCCCATTGTGGGTTCTCCGTATGAAGAAGTGGTACCTGAGACAAGAGAACTTATCGGTTTGGATGAAAACCAGATGAGATTTATCCCTCGATCTTGTGAGTATTTATTTTGTTGCCTTCCATTACCTTAAGGAAGGTACGGGTGCTAACCAAAAGGTCTCTTTCAGCAAGTGGACAAATTTTTGGTATAAAAAAATCTTAGTATATAAACCTGCCCCACTGCGAAAGGAAAAGAAATCCGCGCGTCTAAAGTCGACACATAATCCTAACGGAGTCATTCCCGAGAGAACGAGGTGGTCGAGTGGTCAAGAAGTTATATTCTCCAAGCTTAGGGTGAGGGCTGACAAGAAAGATGAAACTTACGTAGCAGCATTCTTATTGATTTGGCTATGTGCCTTTGTGTTTCCCAAGGCAGAAAACTTCATTTGTCCCGAGACTTTTAAGATGGCAAGCGCGATGGCAGGTGGGCGAAAGATAAGCCTTGCGGTCCCAATTTTGGCAAGTATTTATCATAGTTTGAATAAGATTTCGTGTTCTTCCCAACTTGATCAGGTCAAAGTTTTTTTTTCCCATTCATTATGTTTATGGCTGACTTGCACATTACTTCAAAACCCATTATCCACTTGCTAAGGGTCCGTCTGTCCCTTTGATGGTGGCATACTCAGGAAAGGGAGCTGCGAGGTACTTTGACGAGAAGGGTGAGAGAAAACGCATCCACACTGGGGAGGATATAGTTTGGACACCAACAATGTTAACTAATTCTCGTCCTTACTATTATGTGGATAATGATGCCCCTCAAGAGTTAGAGTCAAATTACTTCATGAGCTTACGTTTTAATTACCTCCCTTTGAGGTATGGTAACTCATTTATCATCGAGCCCTATATCCCACATCGGTTTGGTCGTCAATTTGGGTTTTACCAGAACGTCCTCGGTTTTTTGGAGAATGATATCTGTAATGCCTCTCTAGATGAAGAACTCATATTTTTGGAGGATTTGCACACTGTATCGGTCTATGTCACGCGTGGTTTTTCCCCCAACGGGCGATCCTGTGGCGAAGCCTTTCTCCACCAATTATACGTCTTGGTGGGAGAAAGCGCATGGAAAGTTTCTCGAGAATAATTTACCAGCTTTGGTAGAAAATGTTGGGCTAACGTCTACTACTCCCTTAGGAGATGAGTGTTGGAAAGACGCTCCCAAAAGTTAAAGAGCCACGTACTCCAATCACAAAAGTAGCTACACAACATAAGAAAAGGAAGCTTAAATCCTCAAAGGCGACTTTGAAAGAGGTGGTGTGCACTTCAGCGGATTTAGAGAAGCACCTTCCAGTTCTTCCATTTAGCACGCAAGTTCCTCAAGATACAAGTCAGAGTACCAATGAACATCAAAATTGGAAAAGGAAACGGCCTAACCCAGTAGAGATCATAGAGGTTCCAAGTGTTGATAATCCCTCAAGAACGCCTACAGCTTGTAACAAGGAGGTGAAAATACAATCACCTTGCCCTTTCTTTTTATTTATTTATTTATTTTTTAACGAACGAATGGCTCTAAAAAAACATTCACTTTCTTTGCCTTTCCTTATGCAGTTAAATGCCACTGGACATCCAGCAATATCCCCACATGACCAGTCGCAAGTGAGTGATGAATCTATTGGAGGGCCTACATATAAAGTGAAGTCACCTCCAAAGATATCATCTCTTTCTCATGACATAGCCCTGAACCAACAAACTCTAAATGAGATAACTCGCGTCCAACCGATGAAAAACACATCAGTATCTATTTTTGAAGGAAGGAGCATTGTCTTTAATCGCAAAAAGGAATTCGTCTTGGGACTTTGGGAGGATATTTGCAATAGACTCTCCAAGACTCGTGCAGAACTGCTCTCATCTTATAGGGAGCAAATTACTGAGATTTTTGAGGATATGAAAAAGGTGAATATTTTAGATCTTTCTCCATTAGAGTGTTTACTGGATTCTCTTTTCGAGTTCGCTGCCTCATATGACCAAGAGCGATCCAATTTGGATGATAAGACGAGTCAAGATGAGAAGCTGGAGATGATTTCCAAAGCTAAGGAGCGTCTTGAATCATTCAAACATGAAGAAAGTGAGAAAGTTAAGGAAGTTTCCTCTAGTGAAAAAAAACTGAAGAGAGTTGTGAAGAAATTGCAGACATTACAACAAGGGAGGGAGAACCTCGAATGTATTATAGAAGAGACTCAAAAGGAGGTTGAAGAGATTCAGGAAAAAGTTTTAGCTGCCGAGACCAAGGTTTCTTCATATGACAACGTAAATTTGCTGACTGATGAAGATTCGGCCAATTTGGAGGAGAAGAAGAAGAACCTGTAGACTAGCTGTCAAGAATTGATCAACTATAAGTTTTATTTAGATTAGGCTATTAGAATTATCTCCCATTTTATCCTTATGTTAGGTTGACCTAGTGGATATTTATTTCATCTTAAATCAGATTGCTTGTTTTTTGCTTTACGTTTCCCGACATTTATCTTGGTCGCATAATTTTCATCTTTACGTACTCGTAACGAAAGATTCATATCTTGTCGTGGGAGAGTCCAATTAATGAACCGTTTAATTTCTCAAAAGTTAGACTTCAATATATAAATCATATCCAAAACATAGAATCAAACACCTTCAGAATGAACCTAAATAATGTTTTGAAACCAACTCTAGGTTTCACCATGTTGAAAATTTCAGATTTGCGCTGTCTCACCAAAATTTTTATATCTTGGTATAGAAAAGTCAAAATTATGAACCGTTTAATTTTATGGAAACTAGACTACAAATATAAGACATATCCAAAATTTGGAATCAAGAACTTTTAGAATCATCACAGATATTATTTTGAATCTAGCTTTAAATTCTGACATGCTGATAGTTTCAGATTTATGCAGTCTCACAAAAATAATTATATCTTCGTTTAGAAACGTCGAAATCATAAACAATTTAATTTCATGGAAACTATACTTCAAAATCCAAGACATATATAAAATTCGGAATCAAAAACTTTGAGAATCATCCCAGATATTATTTTGAATCTAACTTTAAATTCCGACACGCTGATAGTTTCAGATTTGCACAACATCACCAAAATATTTGTATCTTGATGTAGGAATGTCGAAATCCAAAACCGTTTAATCCATTGGAAACCTAACTTCTAAATCTATAACATATCCAAAACTCAAAACTTAATTCCTTAAGGATAGCTTCAAATAATATTTTGAAATCAATTTTGGTTCCTGATATGCCGACAGTTCCATATTAGTGCGACTTCACCAAAACATTTTGTATCTTGGTGTGGAAACCTCGAGATTGTAAGACCCTTTTTAATTGTCAAAAATTGAAATTCAAGAGCTTCATTCTCACCAAATATATTGGGTCCAAGTCTCACTAAATTTGAAATGTCATGAAGGTTGACCAAAATAACTTGAAGGTTTGGCGAACGTGAAGGCATAACGGATCCCCGGACTTCAATGCAAATGCTTGGAAACCTTCAAAAATATATTAATCATTTCGTTGAAGACACCAATTTACCATAGCGGCTTGCCCTCTTTAAATCAAATGGTATCCATAGTTTAACAGAAGAATGGTATCCCAACTCGATTTTCAAATACTGATTGAATGAATGACATTCTATTGTACTTCATTCGGACAATGATTGGGGGATTATGTATCTTTTGAACTTATGAGACTGAACTCAGAATGAAATTCTAAGCTGCCTACGTACCTCGGTGAAGAGGATCAAGTCATACCGTAGTTCAGAATGGGTATATTTTTTTTTATGTCCTAACTTTTGCCTAGGTCGCCTCTTTCAAGATTTTCAACCTAGCGGATTTTTTGTTATGTCCTAACTTTTGCCTAGGTTGCCTCTTTCGAAGTTTTCAACCTAGCGGGCCCTTTTTTTATTTTTTTTTATTTTTAGGTAGGCCGTACACATTTAGACTCATGCGGTCCAGGAGTGTAGGAACATGCAGTTTAGGCTCATGCGTCAAGGAGCGTGGAACTTCAAGGATAATACTTCTTCAAAAACTTGTCATTGATAGGGCCAATTCTCATGCCCTCTACATCAACCAGCTTGTAACCCCACTTGAATAAGCTTCTTGCACGACATATGGCCAATCCCGTTTTGAAGTGAACTTCCCTACAGGTTTATGGGAAGTGATAATGGGTCTTCTTATGGCAAGGACTTTATCTCCTACTTGAAAGGATCTCGGGCTAACTCTTTTATTGAAGGCGCGAGACAATCGAGCTTGATAACATTCAAGACTCTGTTGAGCTTCCAACCTCTTCTCATCAAGATCTTCCAACTCTGCTAATCAAAGTCGAGCATTTTATTCATCAGTGGTCCCTTCTTGAATAGCTAGTCGTAATGAAGGTATTTGACGCTCAAGTGGCAAGACGGCTTCGACTCCATAAACGAGTGAATAAGGAGTCGCTTGTGTTGGCGTGCGGTGGGTCGTCCTATATGCCCATAGAGCTTCTTCCATACGTTCATTCCAATCTTGTTTGGATTTGGAGACAACTTTCTTTAGCAAGCTGCATAGAATTTTGTTGAATGATTCAGCTAGACCATTGGCGGCAGCATTGTACATAGAAGAGTTACGTTTCTTGAAGCCAAAGAGTTCACAAATCTTTTTCATTAACCTATTGTTGAACGGTTTGCCATTATCCATTATTATGTAACGAGGAATGACAAAGCGATAGATTATGTTTACTCGGATGAAACTTGCGATATTTTCCTTCTTTACCTCCTTAAGAGCAACAGCTCCAGCCCAGTTTGAGAAGTAGTCAGTTGCAGCCAAGATGTATACGTGCCCACCAGAGGACTTTAGTAGTGGTTCAACAACGACCAATCCCCAAGCGTCAAACGGCCAGGACGCAATAGTCAGGTGCAACACTTCAGGAGGTTGATGAATAAAATTTGCATGGAATTGACAAGCCTTGCATTTTCGAGCGTAGTCCAAGCAATATTTTACCATCGTTGGCCAATAATATCCCATCATTTTTATATGGAGTGGAGATTTGGTCCAGACTGGTGCGACCCACATACCCCAGAATGTGACTCTTGCAAAGCTTGGAGTGTTTCTTCTTCCCCTAAGCATCACAAGAGGACTCCCTCGAACGATCTTTTGCATAGAGTATCTTTGTAGTAAAGGAAGCGAGGTGCACGACGACGGATTTCAGTTCTTCTCCTCGAATTTTCTGGAAGTATCCCATAGCATTAGTAGTCGATAATGGGTTGTCTCCATTCTTCTTTCTCAACTTCGGAAACAGAGACAAGATGCTTGAGTTCATTTTCTTCACCTTCAGTCTCATTTGGCAGCGGTACTACCCATTTTTGGCAGACAGTAATTCGCGCTTGATCTGGCAGGGTTAATGATGAAGTTAGGGTAGCTAAAGCATCAGCCTTCTTATTTTCTTTCCTTGGCACAAGCTGAATAGTCACATCACCGAGCCACCCCATTAAGTTTTTTGCGTAATCATGATATGGGCGTAGTTCAGGCTTCTTGACCTCGTAGCTACCTAGATGCTGATTGACCACTAACTAAGAGTCACCAAAGACTTGCAATTGCAACTGTTTCATTTTGACAGCCATTTCAAGCCCAAGTATTAGTGTTTGATACTCAGCAACGTTGTTAGAGCAGAGTTGCGTCAACGTAAAAGAGTAGGGCAGAACTTCACCTTGAGAAGTGACAAATATTACGCCAGCACTAGCTCCTCTATGATGTGCAGCACCATCAAAGTACATCTTCCATGGAGGCTGAATTTTAATGACCATGGCGTCCTCATCAGGTAGTTCGTCAGTTAGCTCCCAATCATCAGGTATAAGGTGATCTGCCAAGAAGTCCGCTAACGTTTGTCCTTTTATAGCCTTTTGTAGGATGTACACGATTTCAAATTGTTTAAACTGGAGGCACCACATTGCTAGTCGATCACTAAGGACAGGTTTTGACATCATGAACTTGATGGAATTTGCTCTAGAAACCAAACAAACGACATGATCTTGAAAGTAGTGATTCAACTTCTGGATTAAGAAGACTAGCGCCAGACATAATTTTTCAATTGGCAAATAATTCAGCTCATTTGGTGTCATCATCCTACTCAAGTAGTAAAGGGAGTTTTCTTTCCCTTCACTATTTTCTTGGGCTAACAGTGCTCCAACAGACCTTTCTTGTGCTGAAATGTATAGTATCAGCGGATTTCCAAGTATAGGGGCTGCCAAAACTGGAGGCTTCATCAAGTAGGATTTAATGCTCTCATAGGCATTGCTACACGCTTGGTCTCATTTGAAAGGGACACCTTTCTTCATAAGGCGGCTGAATGGTTGGCACCTCCCATCTAGGTTTGAGATGAATCTCCTAAGGTATGCTAGCTTTCCTTGCAGACTTCTCAATTCATGAATATTGCGGGGCTTGGGCATTTTCAAGATTGCATCTACTTTAGCGTGATCTATTTCAATCCCTCGATGTCGAACAATGAAACCCATGAACTTTCCGTAGGTAATTCCAAAGGCGCATTTTAATGGATTCATCCTAAGTTGGTATCTCCAGAGCAACTCAAACACCATTCTCTGGTCTTTCAAGTGGTCGCTTTTGTTTCTTGATTTCACCACCAAGTCATAAGCATAGCATTCGACATTCTTGTGGAGAAGGTCATCAAAGATATTCTGCATAGCTCTTTGGTAAGTAGCACCAGCGTTCTTCAAGCCAAAAGGCATTACCTTGTAGCAAAAAATACACGTGGGGGTACGGAATGCAGTAAAGCTCTTCATCTTTTGGCACCATGAGAATTTGGTTATAGCCTGATGAACCGTCCATAAATTACATTGCCTCGTACCCAGTAGTAGCATCGATCATCAGTTCTGGAATGGGAAGTGGAAACTTATCTTTCGGACACGCATTGTTAAGATCCCTAAAGTCAACGCACACTTGAATCTGGCCATTTTTCTTCCTTACAGGGACAATACTTGAAACCCATGTTGGGTATTTAACTTCACGAATAAATCCAGCTTCGATGATTTTGTTAACTTCGGTTTCAATCAAGGGAACCAAGTCCGGCCTAAAACGCCTTTGAGCTTGTTTAACAGGGCGAGCACCATTTTTGACTGCGAGGTGATGGACTGCTACTTTCGAGTCCAAGCCAGGCATCTCTTTGTAACTCCAAGCGAAGACGTCCCTAAACTCCTTGAGTAACTCAATATAAGTGTACTCTTCATCAGCTTCTAGTAAAGCACTTAGGTAGGTGGGTCTTGGTTCTTCATCGGTGCAAAGGTTAACTTCTTTTAAGACATCAACTATCGTATTTACTCCTTCTTCAAGTTCAGGTGGAGCATCTTTCGCATCTTCATCTTCTTGAGGGTCCCCATCATTGAAGGATATGTGATAACATGGTGAAACATCCTCCAACTCTGCATTAGCCTCCATTGAAGATGGAACACCGTTCTCGCCTTGTATAGTGACATGATATGAAGAACCCATACTTTTTTCGTCGTCATCACGTTCTTTATTGTATACTACAGTGTATGGCTTCACTTTCAGTACTTCATCACAAGAAACCATAACTTTTGTTTGTCGCCTCATTCTAGAAGGAACCAAACTTTGGAAATCTTTAGAGATCTTATGGATTTGGGCGGAGCGGGTGTTCTTTTATTTCGATAACTTCTCTGGAACTTTTTCCCCTTCTTTAACGGACCCATTCTCTCAAATACGGAAGTTCTCACAGTTGATTTTCTATGTCGGTCAAAGACAGAATGTATGTTAGAAGCGGCAGATTCGTCTTCTACAGTGATATGATTGCTACTCGCCCTCCTTATTGAGATATGCATTGGTGACGGTTTCTTGTATCCCAAACCTTCACGTGGTTGCCTCGTTATAGCTTCTGATGGGAGCTTCCCTAACTTTGACGGCTCATCGGGATTGTATCCAGCTTTCGCAAATAGCTTGTAAGCGTTAGGATCAAAACCTTCGTCTGTTCTCTTTGTAGGGAGTGCCACATTCTGCGAACGATTTTGAGATACAAACCCTGCTAGCGGCTTCGAGGACAACTTTACTACCTCAATTCGTTTTACCAGAAGAGTTAACTCTTTTAGTGTGTTGGTTTGGAGATTAGATGATTCGCCATCGTCTTTCTTCCTTTTAGGGATTTGTTGGAGCTTAGGACTTACTTTCTTTCCATAAGATTCAATATCCCCTCTATGGGATTTATTCACGTTGGGTTGTACCTCCTCAGTAACAGCTTTGGCTTTACCAATTGTCACCTCAGCTCTTTTAGTTATGGGCTCGTCGTTCTTGATTTTCATGACATCATCAACTTTTAGCTCCTTCACAGTGTGGTTCTTCAAGTAGAACTTTGCATCAGCGAAGTGTGACTCTGCCTCGGTGAATGGCACATCATCGGCAACTATTGTCTTCTTGATTTCACCCTCGTAGTCTTTTAAACATTGACGGTAGGTAGATGGAACTACTTTATTCTCATGTATCCAAGGCCTTCCAAGCAAAACATTGTATCAAGTCTTTGCATCGATCACATTCATCCATGCACTTGATTGCATATCTTCAATATTGAATCCCAGCCTGATCGCGCCTATGGCTCTTTGCCGCCCTTGGTTGAATCCTTTGATCATCACACGACTTTCTGAGAGTTCGTTCATGGGAATACCAAGTTCTTTCACAGTACGAATTGGAAAAATGTTCACTGAGAATATTCCATCAACGAAAATTTGATTTACCCTTTCATCACGCATATATCCAACTAGGTATAATGGGTGGTTATGAGGAGTGTCACCTAGCAGAAGGTCGTCATTTGTGAACGTGACTTTTTCCTCACAAGCATTAACTTCTTGAGGAGTGGACTCTATAAGTTTTTCCGAGGATGGTGCCAATGGTAGGTCCTCCCTCTTTTCTTTCCCTTTGTCAGCATGGCAACAAGAGGCATCAATACTCCCATGGGAAATCTTCGTGCGAAACCAACTTGGTAAAAACTCCTCCAAGGTCACCGGATGTCGTGTCTTTTGAGGGTGATGCACCTCCACTTTCGCTTTATTTTCATTCTTAACTGGATTCCATCTCCTAGGCCTTTTCATCATTGTTTTCCTTGTTGGTTGTTCCATTGAAACTTTTCGGGGGCTCCTTTTGTGGCGCCTACGACGAGTCACCAACGTCCAACCTTCATCGTCCTCAGGTTGACGGTCTTCAAGTTTGTAATTCTCCAGTAATTCTTCATCTTTACTTTCTTTAGAACTACATAATTTTTCTGGATTGAATGAGCCAAATATGATAGAGACTTGGTTTGTGCTTGCTTTCTTATCTTCAAGCACGATCTTCTTTTCACGAGCCAAGTCCATGACTTTGTCCTTGAGAAAGCAATTCTCCATAGGGTGGCTCACAAGTCGATGATATTTGCAGTAATTTGGGTCATCGATTTTCTCATCTTTATTTGGTTTCTTCATCTCCGGAAGCTCAATGAGATTTAACTCGAGGAGTTCTTCAAAAATAGCTAGCACATCAGAATCCGGAAATGGGTACTCTTTCTCTTGCATTTCTTTTAGAGTCAACTTTCCATTTGGCTTATCCTGAAACGAAGTGGACTTCATACTCTGCTTCTTTCTCACCTTCGTCGTGAACTTCACGGGTGATGTGTTGACATTCATAGCTTCTTTACTTTCAGATCTTGGTAAAAACTTGCTCCATTTTCTGACTTCTTGCTTGTCGTTCCCTTTGCGAGGTTCATAGATAGGCAGCCTTTTATTTCCAGCAGAGGCCATGCTTAATTCCATGTCATGGGCACGAGTTGCAAGTTCTTTAAATGTGCTAGGCTTGATGCCTTGCAAGATGTAGCGCAATACCTAATGCATACCTTGGATGCACATCTCTATGCCAGAAGCTTCACTAAGCATGTCTTTACAGTTGAGGCTTGCATTCCTCCAATGATTGATAAAGTCGGTAACTGGTTCACTCTTCCATTGATGAGTATTTGTGAGTTCCACCATGCTCACAGTGCGCCTTGTGCTATAAAAGCGATTAAGGAACTCTTGTTCTAGTTGATCCCAGCTATCAATAGATCCTGCCTTGAGGTCTGTATACCAATCAAAAGCATTTTCTTTTAGCGAGCGGACAAACTGTTTGACGAGATAATCTCCATAAGTCCAGCGTTGTTGCATGTCTCAACGAAGTACGCCACATGTTTCTTTGGATTGCCTTTACCATCAAACTGTTGAAAATTTGGAGGTTGATAGCCAGAGGCATTTTCAACATATCGATCCTTGCAGTGTACGGCTTTGCGTATGTAAGGGAAGACTTGGTAGAAACTTCGTACTTGATTTTAATAATTCCTTCGATAAACTCCTTCAGTTGATTAATTGGAATCATCCCTTCCGAAGAGATTGGAATTTCCTTAGTGGATGCAACTTGTCGTGGGGGAGGATCAATCTCTTGAACTTCTGTGAGTTTGTCAGGTGCATGGGTGGATTCTTCTTCCATCAAGATTCCCACCTTATCTATTAGCTTGTCGATTCTAGCATCTTGATTTTGCATGCACTTGGTCAAGCCAGCGATTGCTTCCGTCAAGTTTGCCAACTGCTCCTCCACAAATGAAGTGTTTGTCACCATGGCTTGCATGATTGTCATGGACAATGGAGAGTAGCATCTATTTTCACACAAATTGATCCTTGATTGGCTTACACTATGTGGTGTAAGTGGGGAGGATCCATCACTTGAAGCGTCATCATCTTCCTTCACACTAGAGTGCTTGGATCCGGAGAGGTCAAGTAGAGAAAGAGTTTTCTTGATCATTTCAGCAACTTCGCTTCCTCCGTCGGGTGCATTTGTGGAAGATCTTGATCCTTTTGAGGACGAAGATCCGAAAACAGGGGTAGATGCGGACGATACTTGGGGTGATTGTTGTCCTAACGAGCTTGTTTTGCTCCTCGTAACCAGTCCAAAGCTTCCACAGGTAACTTCGAGTATGTTTTCCACATCAGCATAGAACCTGGAATTGACAGCCTTGAAGGAAGTTGAACTGGAGTTGGTTTTCTTGGAAGCCATTTCGTTGTTCTTGAACTTTGGTGATTGAAAAGTTGAGATGAGAGGTAGAGATTGTCTTACTGGGCGTGCCAGAATTTGTAGATAATAAATTGCGTCGAGAAAATAAAATCAAGACCGAAAAATATCGCAATAATTGTCGTATTTTAATTCAAATAATATGAGTGTTACAATCTCTATGAATCCTCTGATTCTTCTTTCCAACAGTAAATAAATTCAAAGGCCTTTGAGCTTGATCTTGGATCTATATTTGTTGTCACGAATGATGATCTTGTTCTTGAGCTTGAGCTCGATCGCTTGAACTTGACCTTGATTCGTTCTTTGTTCTTGAACTTGAACTTGATTGCTTGAAGCTTGAAACTTGTAGAGAAATTTGCGGTATTTGATCCACGAGCTCTCTCTTGCTTCTTGTTATAACTTCTGGTGTCATTTCTGAGTTATGAAGACCCATATTTATAGTTGTGGAAGGGAAGAGTTATGATAAGAACAAACTCTTTCCAACCAATCAAATCGAAGTGTGACAAGGCTGCATTTGATTGGCACTTGCACACGTGGCGTGATTTCATTAGCATTTTAATGTGACTTGGCATGCCTTGTCATTTTGACACGTAGCATGATCCTATTGGATTTTCCATTTGACTTGGCCCGCCACGTCATTTGACACGTGGCACCAACCTGGGCCTCTAGGAAGATGGCATCTTGGGCTCAACGAAGTGGGCTTATCACTTGTAGCTCAGTTAAATGGGCTAGCCCAATGAAATAAAACTTCTTTATTTAACCCACATATATTGGATTTATATATATAATTTTATTATATTAATCCATAATATTTATGTGGATCAATAAAATCTAAATTATTTTATAAATTTAATTTTAATATAATTCATATCCCTATAGAGGTTATCAAGAAAGGTAAATGGGAGTCCCTTCCATTCCTAATCTGGTTGGGAATAAATTAAAGGGGTTAGTCCGATACTGCCTATGAAACGGAAAAACCTCGAGGGAAAACCTAAATCCCAATTTGAGTTTCTATGGGAGAAGTTTAAAAATCTATAAAAAGGTAATGAGAGAGCCTCCATTCTTTATTCTTTTTTGCATATTACTAGCTATTGTTACGGCGCCATGGAAGAGGGTGATCATGAAAACAAAGCTATTATTCCCTACAATTCTACTTTCTCGTGCATGACCATGAACACCATTCAGGACGATATTAAAACGTTGTCTCTGTTTCCACAATCTTCAGATAACACTGTCATAAAGGCAGAACCAATTGATTATGCTTATCCTCATGAGTCGTCATCAACAAATTCCACAACTGCTAGTAATTTCTCATGCATCTCCACTTTTGACGACAATCACAACGACACCAAACTCCCCACTTCGTCTCTCTTTCCACAACAAAACCGGGCTGCAACATTGTCTCTCTTTCCAGAATTTTCAGAAAACCTAGCTACTGCTTCTAAACACTTTGTAAATAATCCTCCTCCTCCTCCTCCGTCATCATCATCGCCGCCGCCGTCTACTGATCTCTGTCTTTCTCTACCAGGTACAACAATAGCCGAAACCTCGACGCTGCCCTCCAATTCTAATTCCCCGAATATCATTAGTCAAGATTCTTGTGCCCCCAAAAGGTTGTTCCATCAACCTAATATGGGTCCTCTTTTAAAAAGAAAAGGAGAAGATCAGAAACTTGTTCCTATCAAGAAACAGCGTTTAATTTTACGGCCGGTGGCCCCTGCGGCAGCAGAGGAAGAACACTGGATAATTAAGAAGTTGACAAAAAGTGATGTGAATGGATCTTCAAGGCTTTTGTTGCCCAGACAAGAGGTGAAGACTTACGTTATACCTTACTTGGATGAACAAAAAGCTACAGATTGCCAAAAATTATGTGGAACTGATGTTAAGGTCTGGGATTTGGATACACAATCAGAGTATTCTTTGACGCTTAAGAAATGGGCAACCGATAGCTTTCAACTCATCAGAAACTGGACCCCCTGCTTTGTGAAGAGAAGGAATTTAAAAGAAGATGATGTGATTGCGCTTCGTTGGGATCGAAAAAATTCAAGATTTTGCTTTCGCGTTCGAAGTAGGCATGATCAACAATAATGAATGATGATGATCATAGTTTCATTTTTTTTTAGTTAGCTACGTTTTCGTTTATTGTCTTTTTTTTTCATTCTTTTGGCTTCTTTACATTTTTAGGCATCTGGTTTGATCTTTAGCATAAACATTTATTCAATACTTGAATGTAGAAATGATAGTATCACCAAAACAAGCAAACACATTTATTCAACATCTTGAACGTAGATGTGACAGTATCAGCAAAATGAAACAAATTTGCAAAGCACAAGACTGCTGGCTCACAAAAGTAACATCAAAACTGAGCAACGCGCATAAAGACTACTATCGCTAAATAACGCTTGACCAAAACACGACACTCAAGCTTATAAAATTCTTCATCCAGCAACTTTCCTTGAATAGCTTCTTCCAGGAAGAAGCTCTTGAGACCGTCCATGGAACAAGTCGTGCTGCCCATGCCACCCTCCTGCCTTCATAGGCTTAAATACTGGCTGCTTTGTAGGTCCTCTACCAGAGCCAATGCTCATATTCGCCAGCTTCTCAGCTGCATCCGAAATGGCACGAGTTGTCACTCCAGAACCAACCACTGCCAAGCCAAAAAAACAAAAATAAAAAGCTTTAGGGAGGGACACAATTGTACAAGTAAAACTAAAGTATTTTGTTCCACAATTAGAAGAGGGTGGGAGTTCTAGCCAAGAGATGTGTGAAAAAATATTAAGTTGAATAGAACTTACTTGGGACATTCCTTACAGGAGGTCGGTATTTTGGTTGTTGATTAACAGAGCCTTTCAGGGATTTATCACTCCTCATTGGTTCCTGAACATTCGTTGCATAGATTAGATTCAAGTAGAATACCTATGTCCATGCACAGCATTCAGCGGGAAGATGCAAACACTAACTAAAGGTTGTTTACAAGGCAACAACTATACCTGATATTTCATATTCAACCTCCTTTGTACGCCTGTTACACGAGTCACTGTGTGAAATTACAATTGTACAAGTATCAGAATGAAGAAAAATTTGTGTATAGCAGAAAAGATGGTTCTTTCACAATTAAATTTAGGAAAGAAAAATATTAAATGGTTTGTGCAAAGAACTAGCCCCTCTGATTAGTTGGATCCCATAAAATCCTACAAATTCTTATATGTTACCTGTGTTAACAGGCAACTGTGACTTAACGGTGGAGAAGTTGCTACTGGGTTTGGGGTTGGGCAACGACCACTTGACGTAATTTTGCTCCAATGCATCCCTCATGACAGCTACAGCAACCAAAAATCCTATTAGGTTCATCATAAAGCGGCATAAAACCCAAGTTTCTTTCAAGAAAATACTAAAGACAACACAAACCCGGAGGAGGAGTCTTAGCAACAGCAGTCTTGGTGCGTAGTGACGGAGGTACATAAAAACAACTCTGTCGCATCATAAATGATATTATATAGTTTAATAGAGACACAAAACACCAACTTATGTACATAAGGTTTAAAAAGGAAAGGAATTTGCACCTGGAAGAAAGGATGTTGAAGAGCATTGACGGCTGTCGGTCTCTTACAAGGATCCCATGAACAAAGAGACTGCAGCAGAATAAAAATAAAATAAAATGCAAATATATCAGATACACCATTCTGTTTCTTCAGAAACAAAGGAGCTTTAGTCCATATATGACCATGTCGCGACCAATTCAGAATAGTAATATAAATGCTTTTAAGTTCTTACCGTGATTAGGCTAATAGCATCCTCACTGGCAGATGGAATTAGCAACGCAAGATCTACACCAGCAATCTGCCAGATAAAACAAGGAAGCAGGTGTCAACCCAAAATCAGATGTCAAATGAGACGGATTCGTTAGTTAATCTAACAGCAGCATTTTTTATGTTGAGCCAAAGGAATAGTTTCTTTCAATGGAAAAGAATAAAAGGACCCTCTTTTCAATAATTTGAAAGATCAGCACTGGAATTCAAAGGCAAAAGGGTGAGGGAGAGGGGAGCTCAGCTAATACGAAAATCCTCTAAGAATCAACCAATAATTGATTAAAAGAATCCAGAAACAGCAGATATCTTCATAGCAAGAGCAATGCGAACCTGTGGAAATTGGTAGTTGATAGCACTAGCAAGTTGAAGTCCCTGAGCCCATTCCCTCTTGGATGGGGTCCCTATAACACTGCATATTTTGTATATCTCATCTGCTTCACTGCACCCAAAGAAGACAAGAGCGTACAGCAGACTGTCACAGAAAGGTAATGATTTGCAAATGACAGTCTCCAATCCACCAATCCCTCCTCTCCTCTTCTATATACATATTTATGCAAGTCACAGAAAAATCAATATTGTAACCACAGATGCATACCTTGAACCCGGAAAAAGAGGACGAAGACTAAACAACTCAGCCATTATAGCACCCATTGCCCACATATCTGCAGCGTTGAAAGACAATCAATACACATCCAGAAAGAAATAGCTGAAACAGATATTGTATATGTTATACTTACCGACAGCAGGACCATAGATTGGTGACTGGAGAAGAATTTCAGGAGCACGATACCTGCAGTCCCACATAACAGAGATCAGAAGAAAAAAACTAACGTTTTAGACCAATGAACGTACAGAAGACCAGGCATACTGACCAACGTGTTGATACATATTCCGTAAATGGAGGCTGAGAATTGATTTCCCGAGCAAGACCAAAATCAGCAATTTTAATTATATCTTGCGAAACCAACAAGTTCTCTGGACAACCATCAGTATCATATGTAAAAATGGGTCAGATCACAATGGAATTGGCCCAATTGGACTATGATGTCATAAACTCCATAAACATAAAAAGACATATTCAACTGCTATAATATGCAGATTTTCATGATTGCATGCACATATATCCCAAAAATATTGTATTGGCTCTTCCAGTTTTCCTTCGTGCCTTAATACTAATATCTCGTAACAAACACCAATATGTATTTTTAGTTTTCCAAGAGACAGGGTGAATACATCACTAAAGATATAACGAGGAAAAAAAAAGGGAAGGGAGCAGGGCATCACCATACATATACAAGATCTTCATGATCAAGGACGCTTAAAGGAAAACAAGAGAGAGTACAGCTCATGTCATTCACTAAGATAGTTTCAGTTAAGTCAACTCTTCACCATCATTCAGAGCATTTACAGACAAAAAAGTGGGAAAGTTAAACACCTGGCTTAAGGTCACGATGAAAATATCCCCGTCGATGAATATAAGCAAGACCCTGAAATACTTGGAAGCACCAATTTCTTATTTCGGATTCCGAGAAAAGCTTTGCCCTGTCCTTCATAAGCTGATATAAATTGCACTCCTACCAAAACTCATGCAGAATCAGATACTCAATTAACTGATGGTCACAAATATAAATTACAAAGGAAAACCATCGCATACCATGTATTCAAACACAAAGTACAAAATGTCATTCTCCCTAACCACTTCCTTGAGCTTCACAATATTTGGATGGTTCATTTTTCTCAAAGACTGCAAAAGGATTTATGGTTATTGAATCCTCAGCAGAGGAAAGACCAAATATGGCCAAAAGGAAGGAAATCATCTAACCTTGACCTCTCTCAAGTTTATGCATTCTTCCCATGAATAATAATTCTTCTTCATCTTTTTTATTGCAACCTGTGTTAGACAAATGAATAAAATTAAAAGGACTTCAAAAGTACAGCAACATCAGTAGGTTCTTTGTTGATCCTTGCACATCTACACCTACCACTTCATCAGTCTGTTTATTAAGTGCACGCCAAACATTTCCAAATGTGCCATTACCAACTTCGTTAATTATCTTGTACCTGCACCATTAAGACGAATTAGACGAGCATACAGAAAAAAATAAATCAAGAATAATAAGGGGAACGAGACCAGCACCTTTCCATTTTTGCAGCTTCAAAAGCACGTAGTACACCTATTTATTGAAGGCGGAGAGACAACAAGCACATAAACTAAGTGAAATTTGTTCAGTCTCGGAATGACTGGAACAGAAAATACTAAAAGGAACTAGTGGCCTGACTGATTCAGCAAAATCTCCCTTAGTTCCCTTCTGAAAAACTGATGAGGGCAGAACCAGCAATGATAGGACCAATGGGCTTCACGGCCTTATTTGTAAGATATAAAGCATTAAAAGATCCAAAACAGTAACAGGGGAGAGAAAGCAAGCAAAGACAAGTGCTGCAATGCATCTCGATACCACTTCAGAGCTAACTGAGACTCAAACAGCTAAATTCAACAGGTCGATCATACGCTCAAGAGATGATTGAAATTTCTTTCTCAACAACACATTAGCTCCTTGCCTCCAATACACTTTAATCTCATACCAAGTCTTCAGTCAACTGAATTGTGAAGACGAGGTCTCTAGAAACTACCAAACCTGATGCAAGGGTACAAAAAGCTAACTAACTCCAACTATGTATACATGCATCTGCTGATTTAGTCCTGTAATGAACAGAGACAGCAAAAATGATGTAAGGCTATTAGAAATTAAGAGCACTATAACAAAGTAACATTCAACCCACAGCAATACCTCAGAGGATGGTTTCCAAAGGGTCTTGAATGGGTGTCGTATCGGCAATGCGCTAGAAAAAACAAACTTGCACCAGGTAGTTAATAGTACAGTCACAACTGACATCATAAGGTGTGCTGCTTACTAGAGGAATTGCATTAAACATCCAAAACACTAGCTTATATGGAAATTGCAAATTGCCTCCTATACTGAACAGTCAAGAGGAGCTGTTCACTATGTGCAATTGACAAAGGAAACAAGAAGGAAATCTCTACGGAAGAGGAACCGCCAATCAAGAACTTCCTGAAATGAAAAAGCTCGATACCCAAAGCATTCAGAGAAAAGGCACACTTGCTCCATGTCCTAAACAATACTATTCTCTTGGAATTGAAGCTTACTGGATCCTGAAAAAACAACCAGGGAAGACGAGTTGGTATGTCACAGCACAATACTAAACAAAAGGAAAATACCCAGAGAAGCCAACTAAGCTTGAGATAGACAATGGCAGAGCTAAAATTTAACAAGTTAAGACTTAAGCAATGAAATTACATTAACTTGCAAGCATTCTAATCAAGGATCTCAGTCAACATCCTCGCCTAGATAAGCACTAAACAGGATTAGTGGCATTAAGATCAGCTCAATTATTGTTGTTCAAGATTAAGTTATAATTAGGCAGTTGCAGGTAAAACCTTCCTATAAATCTATTTACATATCAGCCTTCAAAATAGTATTTATGACTATCACAAATGTCATCTAGCAATCAAACAGTAAGAACAAACACTAAATAGTTGGATAGAGAATTATACAGCAAACTTATGTCATATTTGTAGCTGAAAGCACATTATGATCAATGAAAAATCACTAAAAGCACATATAATCCTTTCATTACATTGTGATGCAAGATCATCTGAGTAAAAAGATACAATCTTAGTTACAATTAAATATTACTCATTTAAACAATAGCGAAATTCAAAGAACTTCATTGTACCCTTAGTTAGAACCTCAGAAAAACAATACAGCAGTAGAAATACAATCAAGGTTCTTCAGAACAGAGTACTAGCTTTTTTCCAAACTTCAACAGAACCATTAACTTCAATAAGATACATTTATCCTAAAAACACCAGAACTCAACTTCACACCCTAAAGCCTAAATCACCACCATTATTTCATAAGCGCATCACAGAACAGCCACACAAAAAACAATTATATCTCACCTTCCATAAAATTTACCAAGAATAACCAAAACCTTATTAAGAATAGTTTTAGCAATAATTCCAATAAACATAAAGATTCCAACACAGAAGACAAACAACAAAACAAGAATAAATCCCAAAATTTGGATTCCAACTCATACCCAAAAGAACAATATCACAATCCCAAAGCAAAAAGAATCAAACTTTACACTTTACAGCCTCAATAAGAAAACAATTTCTTATCAGATCTGATCAGGAACTCAATTCTCCACCGAAACACAACAAGAAAATCCGTACCCAGATACCAAAATCACATAAAATAAAAGAAAAACACGAAAAATTAATATATATTTTTACCTGGGGCTGAAACGGCATGACCTATGAAAGCCAAAGAAGAGATGAAAAGGAAAATCAATAGCCCATATACCAAACTCTATAAAGAGTAGTGTATTATATGTCTGACTTTTTCCCTTTAACAAAGGCAGCTGCAGCCACAGCAGCCCACCCTATACCTTATACGTGTGTATAAAACATATATATATATCTTGGCTGCTATAATGATGGAGGTATCATGCTATCATGATAATGATAATGATGTGAATATTGGCTTTATTTGTAAAGAAAGCTAAAAAATCTACTGCTTAATTAATATTCACCCTCCTTATTTATTTCCATGTTTTCGTTTTGCTCTGAAAAGGAAGGAGAAACCAAGGAGAATGATTCTGGGTACGATAGTCGACTAGGTACTGATTTGGTGCCACGCATGACTCACGTGGTCGTTAGGATTTTCTCACTATTTTCAAGCCACTTAAACTTGCATCATTTTATAAGGTCCATATATGAATTTTTGGGTTTCTCATTTGAACACATTTACATAAAAAATAGCTATTAATAAATATTTATGATAGTGCGTGTTGTTCGATTGCTGCTGACATGAATTTAATTTAATATTTTGTGTAGTCACATCATCCATTCATTCACATTTTGTTGACACCTGAATGTTCAAGGTCCCATTTTTTTCTTTTCTTTTATCAATTTCTTTTACACATATATCTTCCACTCTCTCAGAACTTGCTGAAAAAAACCTTACTGAACTGTGAATCAATTTGAAAAACTTTAGATTTTATCACTGGCAGCAGTTTCGGCGATTGTCTTTTTTCTATCCCACCTAATACCTTTCACTTTCAATGTTTATCATCTTCTCACCAAAAAAATATGAACTATCTACAAAATCTTTTACCACAAAATTAAAAGACGGAAATCATCACCTCCAAAAATCAACGAGAAAAATCATGAAGCAGTGAACAACTTTTACCATGATAGAAATCAGACCCAACTTTTCCCAACAAATCAGCAAATCAGAAAGCAACGACTATGATCGAAATCAGACCCAATTTTTCTCATCAAATCAAAAAATAATTTCAGCAAATCAAAAAGCAATGAACACTATTTGCTTTTCAATTTCTTTTGACTCATTCATACTACAAAATCATACTTGATTTCTCCATCTTCCTTGATCCGATGAGTTTCTTTTTATGATAATGGATAAAGAGTTTTCTCTAATATGGAGCTTTGGAGTGTGATTGATAGTGAAAAATTAAAAAATAAATAAATATATCGATTTAATGTGGAGCTTTGGAGTGTGATTTATCAATTTTTTGTTGTAGACTTAATTTGGAATAAAGGAGGAAGAGAGAGAAAATGAAGAAGAAGAGAAATGGGGGGGGGGGGGGGGGGGGGGGGGTTACGGGGTGGCGACAATTAAGAGAAAGTTTTCTCTTTTGTTCCCAAATAGAGGTGGATTTTTTTATTTTTTTATTAAATCTTATCGTATTCACGCGCTTCGTATATGTGCTTAATACGCAATTGATCACATCCGCTATAATATTGTCACATAAGCATAGTCAATGATCAAATGTGTTTATTAGTAGTCATTTTCTCAAGTAAAGGTGTTTAAATGAGAAACCTAAAAATTCATATATCGGCTTTACAAAGTGATGCAAGTTTAAATGGCCAGGAAGTCATTTCGTTTTTTAATAAGGAATATAGATCTTTCTACCATAAAAAATTAATTGAAAGCTTTTCTGACCACGGAGGTATTACAATATTTACATAATTTTGACTTTTCACTTTGATCGTTTCACTTTTCTTTATATATATAT